>OU618558.1:11212500-11517500 GCA_914829495.1 Eilema sororculum
ATATTCAAGTGCTACGAGTTGTATTGTAGGAAATTATATTTACTTTTTTTTTCGTACATCCGTGATCATGGCGCTTGCAACAGCGCCGAAATATCGGGTAGAAAGAAAGAATGAAGAAAGAAAATACATTTTATTATTAATGCAACACAAACATACTTAAGACTAAACAGTGTTATATAATATATTATTTACTCCAACTATTGGGCACATTTGTGTACTCCAAATCATAACAACCATGGTTAATATCCCGGCGAGTGATTTACTATTATTTGCATAAACTTTGAGGAAATATAGCAGAAAGAATAATTATATAATGTTTAGTAACAGTAGTGGTACCTTAATGATTTAATTTTGAGCGTTGTCGCTATATTACAATACATCTCACTATTTTGTATAAATGTAATTTATGTGTACAATAAAGAATAAATAAAAATAAAAATGTGTTTCTAGAACCCATAATAGAAGCGGATGCTTACTTTGGGACTTGCGTCTAAATAACTCTTCAAATATATCTTTTACTTTCGTCCCCCTAATTAGTTCCCCTAAGATTCTGGCACTATGGCCTATGGCGTCTTAGAAATAAAAGAATATGATGCTTAGATGAATTGTCCTGTCAACGAATAGTCCAATGACAAATCAGTCTTCGGAGAACGGTTGCAGAATCTAGACATCTTTTATTTCTAAAAATCTAAATTTTTACAAGATAGGTGGACACCCTAGTTACAAGGTTATTTTTTCAAAGGGAGGCGGAGACCATTTGCTTTGGGAATGTGGATTTAACATCTTATTTCCATAGTAATGCTATTTGATGTTATGTTAAGATCGCATTTTAAATAATATGATATTCATGAGGTATAATCAGGCACTGACTGACCTCCGTCCCCCATGAGCGCGGGCCTGGGGGTGAAGGGTGGAGCCGCCTGTCACCCCAGCAGAAGCAGACCACGGCGGGGGCGTGCTCCCCATTCCGGAAGCGAGTCGGGGACACCGAGGGATGTACCGTAAGGGATGGCCCTGGGTCAGCCGGGCTGCGAGGGTTATGTCGAAGACAACCTCACGTCCGGCCTAGCACCATGACCTACAGTCGGCGTGCGCTTTTAGTCGGTTCGAGTCCAACATAACCTCCCTTTCCAGCTCCAGCAGGGCAGGTATACAAGAGTATGGCCGCCAAATATTGTACAATATCAGTCGTGAAATCGTAACACACCGTAACATACGTGAATGAAAGTAACATACGTGATTTTGTTAAGCCTAGTGTACATTACTAATGTGCCTAGTGTACATTAATTAATTTTATCATAACATTTATAAGTTAAAATATGACATTTATATATTTTTGTAATCTCTTTTTAATTCTCTTCATTTTGATACCCTACTCGATAAATTTGAATGAAAAAAATTTTTTGGCATCACATTTAGCATCAAAAATCTACCGTATAGTTTTTGTTGGAATTTTATGTACCCTATGACACTCGGGAGATGAATACCTTACATTTGAGACCCCATTCATCGAAATCCGTCTAGGGGTTACGCCTGTAGAGGGGAACAAAGAAAACTACATACATACATACATAGATACATACATACGTACATACGCGCGAAACACATTATCCTCGCTGGCGCAGTCGGGTAAAAAGAGGTTCTGTATTCGACCCGCATATGTGTATGTAGAAACTAAAAGTTTGAAATATATATTTTTTTTTCAAAAAAAACTAACTAAACTTAATAAACTACAGAGTGAAAAAAATCTTTGAAATTTCGGAAGAATACAAAATATCATCACAACCAAAGCACAAACTTCAGAAACATAGATAGTTTTTGAAGTGGGTTTTCTTATTGTAAAAAAGTTAATTTTTTACGTTAGATTCTCTAGTGTGTACTGTCCCTAACAGCCGATCACGAATGTTACGTAACACATTAGTAACACATGGTATCATTCGTGAATCAAAATATGGTTGGACCAAACTTAAAATGCCTTTATTCGTGAAAGTTTTGTGGTAATAAGGCGCCGCATAGTTTGATTTGTTACCAGAACACTAAGGCTACACATGATTTTAATAATATCGTTAAATTTGTATTCTTACCTTGCATAATTCTCACTCTAAATTATTAAAATCTTCCGAGACAAAAATGCCGACTACCTTCATGATCAACTTTGACAGAAACAAAACGGCGATTTTTTTTTTCTATAGGTTGGTCAACTTGGCATTGGTGTTGCCATTACATAAAAATATGTTTGTGGCTCGGATATCTAGTTATAGGATGTTATTTTATGGTAACTTGCGTGAAGTATCATTCGTGAAAAAAAGTGTGACTATTGTTTAAAGTGAGTTTCATATTTATTTTTAGTTTAGTTTAGTTTTAGAACTTGTTATAAGTATCCACAAGCTTATAGAATAATCTAGAAATAGCAAAATTTCACAGGTTACAATAGATTTGTGCATAATTTTATGACTTCAAAGTGTGAGATGACTACGTGGGACACATGGTTCTTGGATGGAAACTAAAATAAGCATTTACAAAAATAAAAAAATTGAGATTGTTAAATGCACTCAAAATGAATATAAACTATTTAATATAATAATAAATATAACACAGTGAACCTGAAACTATTTAAAAACTACCATATCTGCTATTTGAAAAAACCTGGTATTATAAAATGACAAGGACATTTCTTTTTTCTTGAAAGTACAATTTTTGGCGGCCATACTCACAAGGGGATTTCCGCACGAAAAAAATGGGTATAATCAAGTAGATAATATGACGTTTGTGTTTTGGAGCTGTAGGTAGGAGTTAGGGTTAAGGGTTATCTGTGGTTCCCACACCCGAACATGCAACCTTACACCCTGACATCTGAAGACTCAAGACGGTATGCGGTTTTAGTCGGTTCGAGTCAGGAGTATACGAGAAGATTTCAACACGAGTAACCTATAAGTATGCTATTGTCATCAGCTTTGTATTGTTCCCGGTTTCATCCGGGGTTGTCACTTTGGATCCAAGGGATTCCGTACTCTCTCCCAGGTCAGCTTTTAGTTTTTATAGGAGCGGCTACCGTAAGACCTCCCAAACCCATGCCAGAGCAATAAATGTGTAGATTGGAGTCGTCCAGACACCCGGAGTGTACCTAGATAAATGATATGATAATAGAATTATAACAGAAATGTGTAGATTTATCAACATTAGTTTCGTATTTAAGAGAACGAGAACCTACCGAGATCTTCAAGGGGTCAAACCAACCTTACAAGTAGCTCCTACTCATTCGCTGCTCCAAAATCGGACGCAAGTTAATCTCTCAAAGAAGACCAAGAACAGAAAAGAATATCTTCAACCTGAATCTAAATATCGGAAATTCAGAATAACCTCAAGTATCACTTGATTGAAGGAGACATTAATATTGGTCGTCGACTACAAGTGCCCACTTTTATCCTTGACACAATATTTAAATCAAAACAGCACTTGAAAAGAAAAGATATAAGAAAAAATATTCCCATTGTACCCCCCACCTCCTCTCCACGCTTCATCTTATTGTCTAAAGTAAAACCAACGAAGCGAGAGAAAAAAGGTCCTAAACAAAGTTTCAGCGGTTCCAAACTATTATCACTTCAAGTGAATTCCAGACAGGAATGAAATTGCTCATATGATAGCGGATCTGACAGTTTAGAACCGCTGTGCTGACAGCTTTCCTGTACTACGAAACACGCAACGACGGCTGTCGCTCGACCATTGTCGCGTAGAAAATAATCGCTAATTATCGCACGTAACTCAGTAATGGTCGCTTTGTGTACCTTTTTTCTCTCGTTTCGTTGGCTTTACTTTATAGGTATTTATATTTTTACGATGGTGACTCTCTTTCTGAGTCTTTGCCTCTAGCTTACCATCAGGCGGGGTGAAGTCAAATTGATGTTGTTTTTTTTTTAAAGTCGAACTGTTTAATTGGGACAGGAATACCGTCCTGTCCTACCAACGACTAAATCTATTTTTTTTTAAATAACGTAATCCATATCCATACTTCCATACTAATATTATAAATACGAAAGTTACTCTGTCTGTCTGTCTGTCTGTCTGTCGGTATGTTACGCCTTCACGCCTAAACCACTGAACCGATTTTGATGAAATTTGGTATAGGGGTAGATTAGACCTTGAGAAAGATAGGGTATGTTTTGTCGCGATAACCGACATCCACGCGGGCGGAGTCGCAGGCAAAAGCTTGTCAGTTATAAACGTGTCCTTTGTTACGGATCACAATGGAATAAAACCTATCATAGCAAAATAACTTCCCAGTAAACCCTTAACTTTTCTAACTGCCACAAACACATTTAACTAACTTCCCGGGAAGTTATCAAACTCGTCTAGCCGTAGTGACGTCACAGACCACAATAGGATGTGACGTAGACTCTGAGGTCAGATTATGTTGGTCAGATGATGTCGTTGGGAATTATGGGAAGTAACATTAGCTGTTATTCGAAGTTCAGTTGGGAATGAAACGGGTTAAGGTTGTTATATTTTTGAATAGCACTTATTATGAACTAGAACGAACTTTTATACGGCGAATAAAGTTCTGATTCTTTTACACGACCAGCTAAAAAGGAGAAGGTATAAGTAATGTAATTTAGGAGTTCGAGCAATTTATTTAGCCCCTGTGGCGTAGCGGTAGTGAACACGACTGCTACGCAGGAGGCGCAGGTACGATCCCCGTTCAGTGCAAATATTTGTATGCATGACTATGACTATTTTCATTGGTCTGAGTGTTTCTATGTATATAATATGTATGTAAAACAATATAAGTATGTTTAGCCGCATTCTAGATTTCATAACGCAAGCTATAATAGCTTACCATGGGTCTAGAGATAGCGTTGTGTAGAATGTTGTGGAATATTTATTTATTTATTCCTCCGATAACTTCTGAATGTCCGAACATAATATATTTTTGAAAAGGGACCGAAGTACTTACCAATAATCCTAACTCCTCCAGCAGTTCTATTACTTGTGCTATAAGTACATGTGGGTTCAAATTGGTTGTGTAATAGCCAAATTCAAACCCAGAACCTCTCGCTCGTAAGGTCGGCTCCAGAACTTCTAAGCTACCAATGCTTTTTGGATGTTTTGTAATCTATTTCGTTTTGTTTACATAACTCCCTACCAGCTCACGTGTTTCCTTCTTCCTACAGTCCCGGGTCCTTTAAGCGGGGCGTGAAAAGGCATCTGATGAGGCCGTCAAGCTGTGTGCCACCACTGTTAATATGGTACATGTTTGCGATGGTGGCTCTCTTTCCGAGACTTTGTCTTTAGCTTAACATCCGGCGAGGTGAAGTCAAATTGACGTGTCCTTTATTAAAAAAAGAATATAATCATAATTAGGTACTGGTCTGCAGCCGTATTCGCGTGGAGCTTCTTATAAAAAAACGATTTTTAAGATATTAAGAAGAAACATGCTGTCGTTTCAAGTCTTTAGTCAAAAGGTAATTAGCCAAAATTAACTTTTTAAAAAAAAAAAGGTGCAATATTTGGTACAAAAAATAAAGGTACCTAATACCGTCATTTGCAAGTTACACGTCCTTTACCGTTACCGGGAATGACACAGTGCGTATTTGGACACCCATCATTACTTTCCCTTCATATAATATTTACACGCGACCTTTGCGGTTCTTCAGACACTATACATAATGAAGGCTTACCTTCTAGCTGTAGTGTGTGGGAAGAGAAGGCGGGAAACTTGGGTTATGTGTGTGGTTGTAGACGTCATCGCGTCAGTTTACATTTGCATCATAACATAAAGCCAGTTCCATGGATTATGTCACTGTTATGTCATAACGATGTCATATTTTTTACCTTTAAAATTATAAAATCATAGTCATAATCTATGGGCGGAAGGAGATAATGGTGGGAAGTGTTGCCACTGTAAAAAATATGATTATTTATTGTAGGAATAGAAATTATTATATATTTTAATTATAGCTATTTTGTAACATTTCTGTGTATGTGCTGCAGCTGCGAGAAATAAATGTATTTTCTTTCTTTCTTCTTTTCTAAAAATAATGAAAATTATTAAAAAAAAACTTATACAAACTTCTTCAGCTTTAATCCCAGTCACATCCAAAGTTTTCAACATGGAGTCTGGGGTCCGCTTTATCAGTCTAACTGTGGATTTGGCTGAACTTCGATATTTTCCGTGACGAGACTGCTACCTGACCGCCACGACCCAAAGGCGGTAACAAAGCATTGCAATTAGACAAGTTTTTGGAATTTTTAGGGCTCTAACTACCCGTAACGATTGATATAGATGTTTGAATGGCCGGGACCGACGGCTTAACGTACTCTCCGAGGCACGACCATATCATTGCAAATCATGCATTCAAATATTTGCATTGAGCGGGGATCGAACCCGCGCTTCCTGCGTAGTGGCCGCGTTCACTACCGCTGCGCCACAGAGGCTGTCATTATGTTCCATTAAAATACTACTAACCATGATCATATGGTCATCTTAACATAGTTCCTGGGTTATATCCCCTTTATAAAAGTGGCAATTCGCTTTTAGAGTAGAATTGTGCAAGATTAACATACGTTTACTCTCATAAACGTATTAATATGTCAACAAGTAGTCTAGGGAGGACTGAGGCTTTAACCACACAGCCCAGGGCTGGTCGATTCATCCTCCTTTTGACTTGACTTCTACGGATTTTATGAGAGCAAACTGTCATCTAACCTTCCAATCCTGCCACAACAAAGACTACAACGTCTCAGAATGATGAATTTCAATTGTATTAATGTCTATCAGTCAACAGGAGGAGGGGAAAAACAAGGTATCAAGATCATTTTGAGTACTTTGTTCTTGAAGATCGATCTGATGTTATATTATGACTGCAAAATGAACTCTCAGAGACCTGAATCTCACATTCACCTTATTTAAAACCATACTATTTAAATTAAATATAAGTATATATACGTCTTATCACATGGATATTAAGACTGAATTAAATTTCTCTTCACAAATGAGCGGCAACTGAACACAAAATGTCTGTCTGTCACACCCAGACATCCAGAAATGTCTGATTAAGTTATAATGCGTTCTGTGGCTGCTTTTCTACCTAGAAAGTGACGGTGAACTCATTATTTAGTGAAAAGGAGATATTAGAATAATAACGTGACTGAATTATACTCATAATTTCTTCGTTTGGTTAACGTATTTCAAGCTATTTAAAGAGAAAATGCATTTCCCAAATGAATGCATTGGTACTTCATCACATACATATGGATCAAAGGTGGTTTGGTCTGGTTTTATAACAATTACGCGTCAAATATGACTTCACTTCGTCTAATAGTAAGTTATCTTAGGAATGAAGGTCACTATTACAGATACCAATAAAAGTCAAATGGTGGTTCTCAGCTTGATTCCGGGGGCGAGTTGGGGACACCGTTGTCCCCCCTCCTGAGGAGGGCCAGACCGTAAGGGATGGCCCTGGGTCAGCCGGGGTGCGAGGGATATGTCTTTGACAACCTCACCTCCGGCCTAGCACCAAGACCCACAGTCGGCGTGCGGTTTTAGTCGGTTCGAGTCCGACATAACCTCCCCTTCCGGCTCCGGCAGGGGGGGTATCCGAGGGGATTTCCGCACGGAAAAAAAAAAAAAAAAAAAGATGGCCTAATCAGATGTTTTTTCATGTCCCGCTTATAAGATCTGGGACTGTAGGAAGTAGGGGTAGGAAGAAGTAGGAATAACATACATACATATATAAAATTACTTGTCCCGACTGACTGACTGACTGATTCATCACTGCAGAACCTAAACCGCTGGACCTAAAATCTTGAAATTTTGACAGTAGATGCATTTTATGATGTAAGCATCCACTAAGAAAGGATTTTTGGAAATTCTGCTACTAAAGGGGTCAAAAAGGTATGGAAGTTTGTATGAAAGTCCGTCATTTTCAGAGCAATAGATGCGCTAATTTCATAAACCTGTCTTTTAAGAAATAAATGAACACGTGTATCAGCGTTTTTCAAAATTTAACTACTAAGAGGGTAAAATAGGTGATAAACGTTTGCATGGAAAGTTCGTCATTTTCAAAGTCAGAAGCATGAAACTTCGTACACCTCCGTCTTTTGAGAAATGTTTTGTCGCGACGACATCCACTCGGGCGAAGTCGCGGGCAAAAGCTAGTACATACATACTGTTACGCCTCTTTTGCAATGGGATCGGCAGAGACCATAACGTTTCCACTTGCTACGTTCCCTTCACTTCTTCTACTTTCATAAATCTTTTCATACATGGTTCCGGGTACTGTAAGCTAAGATAGTACTAATACTATACTCTATTTAGGTAAGTATCTATAATTTCTGGATATAGGCTTCTAATTCCACAAACAAACATACAACCCTGCCTCGTCTCTCGTACAACTCGCTACTTCCACCTTCAATGAAACAAAAGCCTTCAAGGTGTTAAGAAACGCTGAACAAAGGCAAGTTGGCGCTTTAAATATAAAGTTTAAACATTTGTAGGATGTATCCGGAAGGATTTGCATGAACTAACATACATGGTGTGAGTATAAATTGTACGAGCTTACAGCTTCTGAATAAAAAGACAATTGAAAGAATTTTTACAGCTTGCTAACTATACAAATCGAATACATAGGGAAATTTTTCCCTATGCATTCGATTTGTATAGTTTTTAATGCTGTAAAAATTCCTTCAATTGTTTGGGCGCAGTTATCAAAAATCAATGTTTAAAAAACATCATTCATTGATTCCGATAGTTCGTAAGAAAATCGGTAGATGACGCCACGTCGCCTTAAAGACGTATAAGATGGGAAATTTGAATCATATCGGGCGTGTCTCGGTAGCCGAATTGGTCAGGCATTCCCCCTGTAAGGGAAAGACTGCGGGTTCGAGTCCCGCCCGAGAAGATTCTTTTTCCCTATGTATTTGAAAAAGACAATTGCTGCATTTGTTCTTAAAGATTTCTTAAATAGGATACATACGTTCGGCTACAATATTAAGGAGACTGAAAAGCTTTTACAAGAGTGTTTTTTTTATATAGAACTCGTCAATTTGACTTCACCTCGCTGATGTTAAGCAAAGGCAAAGTCTCCGAAAGAGGGTCACCATCGGAAACACTACCATGTTAACAGTGGTGGCACTCAGCTTGACAGCCTCATTACATGCCTATTGCCTGAGTGTAGTCCAACCAAGATTTTCGGAGCCAAAGCTAACCTCATATAAGCCGGTACGCTTTTTTTTATCGTGCGAAAATTTCTCACGGATACCACCCCCCGGAGCCGGTGGAGGTGGTTATGTCGGACTCGAACTGACTAAAACGCACGCCGTCTTTGGGTATTTGGTTGCCGGAGATGAGAATGCAGGAAACATATCTGTCGCACTCCGGCAGATCCAGGACCATCTCTTTCGAGATGGCCCCCTTCGGGTTGTCGGGAACATAGTGTCCTCGTCCAGCTCTAGGTATGGGGAGGCGTACTTTGCGCCGCCGCCGCGGCCTGCGTCTGGTAGGGTGACAGGCAAGCCGGTAGACTTGCTGGTTGAAGGATGAAACTCTGGTACAGGCTTCTTTCTCGTGGTTGTGAATGATAAGTTGGTAGCTTCCGTATAAGACAAAATTGGATTCTTTCTTCAACATCCTTTCTTTGGCCATTAAATTTTTTAACGCTGGGCTCTGAGGTGACATCTTCCGTCGCTACCGAGATTATATCAATTTTTTTTTATATCACACGTCAATTTGACTTCACCTCGCCTGATGGTAAGCTGTAGACAAAGTGTCAAGAAACTAAGATGATGGATTTATATGGTTTACAACAAAACAAAATGGAGATCCAAGTCCCAGATACACATTAATTATAAGATACCCTTCAACTTTCTGCAACGGTTGTTACCCATTCGTTGAAGTCCAGTTGTTACGGCGATCATTGGGAGAGGACTAAGTCCTGTACTGGAGTGTAATTATAAGATACACTTCAACTTTCTGCAACGGGCAGTGCCACGGTTGTTACCCGTCCGTTGAAGTCCAGTTGTTACTGTGATCATTGGAAGAGGACAAAGTCCTGTACTGGAGTGCAATAACCTAATTTATTGATTGCAACCTCCGCAATAACAACCAATTTCCATTATATAACACCTCGAAAAACATCGGAAAAAACGAAATGCTTAAGTTGAGACTTGAACTCACGATCTTTTCCTTCCAGCCACACCTGAATCACTTCAAATTTTCCTTCTCTTTAACCCCCGACGCAAAAACGACGGGGTGTTATAAGTTTGACGTGTCTGTGTGTGTGTGTGTGTGTGTGTGTGTGTGTGTGTGTGTGTGTGTCTGTCTGTGGCATCGTAGCACCCAAACGGATGAACCGATTTGGATTTAGTTTTTTTTGTTTGAAAGGTATATTAGTCGGGAGTGTTCTTAGCTATGTTTGAAAAAAATCGGTCCAAGATGGGCGCCGCCACAACATGTTGAAATACATATTTCTTTATAATTCCCTCAATATGGGTATCAAATGAAAGAGCTTGACTAGTAGATCAATTTAAAAAGCATAAAATAAAAATTAAATTAAAAATTTAAAAAACCCCCGTCACAAAAAACACCAAAAAGTTGAAAATAAATGAATAAATTTTTATTCAACGGTTGCCATGTCGGGGGACCTTACGATATAAAGGAGTACTTAACCAGTTACGGTCCCCCGACATGGCAACCGTTGAATAAAAATTTATTCATTTATTTTCAACTTTTTGGTGTTTTTTTTATATCCGTCTTTAAGGGCGACGGTGGAGCCATCTACCAACATTCTTGCAAACTGTTGGAAACAATGAATGATTTTTCAACCATTTTTAAACATTGAATTTAGAATAGTTTAGCAAAAGTTAGCATAATAAATGCTATAAAAAAATCATTCACATATATAACACCTATTTATAACCCTACAACTTCCCAACAAGCTGTTTTCCCGAAAACATAACTAGAATTCGTTAATTAGTAATCCAATAGTGACGACTTTACACCGGGGAGTGTTCGCATTAAGGGCTAATTCGTACCTTAATCACGCTAAGAGACAGGCAGCTGGGACCACACGTTAACCGGCAAGACGTGTCTTCAACTTGGTAGGATAAACTTATTATTTCACTAGTGAATTATCGCGGGAATTTTGGTAACTTTTATAGCTGTACCTTCTTAGTTTTCAGGGCGTTAGATGGGGTTAAATTGTGGGAAGATGAGCTATAGTGTAATGTAGACTATGAATTTATAACACTTTTTATAGTTACCACTATAGAATGTGCTATAATGCTAAGGAGGAACAGACCGTAAGGGGTCAGCCGGGGTGCGAGGGATATGTCGATGACATCCTCACCTCCGGCCCAGCACCACGACTCTCAGTCGACGTGCGATTTTAGTCAGTTCGAGTCCGATATAACCTCCCCTTCCGGCTCCGGCTTCCGGCTCCCCTTCCGGGGGAGGTATCCGAGGGGCTATCCGCACGAAAAAAAGCCCCAAATAATATAGAATGAATTCTATTGCCGGGTTGTCCAATGAATTTTGCTACAGTCACTGGAAATGCTATCGTTTGCGTCGGATCGCCAATTTTATGCTAACTATACACTATCAGCTTAGATTTAAAATGTGAATGCTCAAGACGGGAAGTCAACTCACGATCAGTCTTTATTAGTTACTAGCTTTTGCCCGCGGCTCCGCCCGCGTGGATGTCGGTTATCGCGACCAAACATAGCCTATGTCCTTTCTCATGGTCTAATCTACCTCTATACCAAAGAAAAGCATAACATAGCGTATGTTATACAGACAGACAGACAGACAGAGTTACTTTCGCATTTATAATATTAGTATGGATTACACCTTAGTCAAAGATTAATCCCCCAAAATTAGATCAATACTTTCTTACGAGAGAACACAGAGACGGGTATAAATATCGCTGTGAACACATAACCCAACTTTACAGTGCTAGTCGGGTAAAATATCCAGTTCAATTAAGCCTTCACAATTGATTCTACAAATCCTCGTCAGCAAATCAACGGATATCTGGCTATACTGGTTCTGATATCCAAATGTCCTCTGCTAACAACTAACCGTGCGAATGCCCATTGGACTAGACCAAACTCGGTTAGCGCTGTTTAGTGGACTGTTCAGAACCGTTAGCTTAATATGGACATACCTGCCAAAGATGCGAATTGATTTTCGTTATAATATCAAACAAAAAAGTTTCCAACATAGATTTTTGTTTTGATCCATCACATCCATATACTCATGTCTGCAAATCCCCGAAGGGGTAGGCAAGTGTACTAGTAACTATGTTTTGAAAATTATGATTTTCGGTCCCATGACGTAATAGGGGGCAAGCCAATTCCCGTCTAGCGGGCTTTTCGTCTTGGGCGGTATGTTTACTGTCGGATCGAGAACAACCTTCTCCCTTATTCGCCTTTTACGACACCCACAGAAAGAGCTGGAGTGAGCCTATTCTACTCCACCGGGAACTACCACGGCAGTTTTTGTTTGATCTTACAACGAAAATCAATTCCAAGCGAAGCAAGCGAATTGACACTTCTATGTCATATGCTAAAGAACTGAAGAAGATCCCTTCAGCTGTTTGAACCAAAACATCTACTCATCTTCATAGCTATACACATTTTACGTCATCACTACTGTCATCACAACTACGCAACAGATTTTGACGCGGTTTCTCCTAATAGATAGAGTGATTCAAGAGGAAGGTTTATGTGTATAATACACGCTGGATATAGTAGAGAGTGCAGCGGAAACGGGATCAAACGGTGGAAAAATATTGGCGGTACGAAGTTTGCCGGGTCATACATACATACATAAAATCACGCCTGTTTACCATAGGGGTAGGCAGAGATCACGGATTTTCGCTGAGTCATCTAGTTTATAATAGTTACTAGTAGGATAGGATAGGATAAGTGAAACGACAGGTCCACATAAATCCACCATCAATGTTCAAGTTAATTCGGCAAGTTATGTACGCCAAGGCACATTGACAACGTAATACGCAAAATCCTCTTCATTGATTGATTGCTACCGACCTCTGCTGAGAAGGACGACCTATTGGATTTGGATTAGTTGGGTAAGTGACATATTATACGAATGTATGGAATTATTAGCGATTGGTATCCCGGTATCGCCCGGGAATATGCTCCTAAGAAAATCCTAGGACAGTACTTGGGTAGCAAAGAACCACTCCTGAAGTTTTAGAGTTTTAGAAGCATACACAATGATTCTTCCAACAGTCCCGGGTCCAAGCGGAGCGTGAAGAGGCATCTGATGAGGCCGTCAAGCTAAGTGCCACTGTTAAGATGGTACATGTTGTTAGCTTACCATCAGGCGAGGTGAAGTCAAATTGACGTGTCCTTTATAAAAAAAATATATAATATTTATTATGTACCTCTAAACTTCAACATAAAATAGAAGGCACTAAATAAATACCCGCTATACGGCAATAAGCTCGCCCCCTATTACGTGTGACTGAAAATCATAGTTAGCGAAAAGTGGGTTTTAATTCACCTCTGCCTAGTCCTTAATGTATTTACAGTCGTGAGTATATGTATGTAAGAATGATACATGGATAAGATACATTATACATTTATTATATGAAAATGTGTAAATAATGTGGCATAATGAAAGAATTACAAAAAAATAACTTAGGAACTCACAAAAAATAGATACAAAACATACATTTCCTTCCACAAAAATCTACCCACCAAATCATATAGCATTTTATTTAACCGTACATTGCCTTGCGCAAAAAATACCACAATTCTACCCGATTCCTCATAAGTGATACGTCAGAGATTCTGTTATGTGTACAGAAATACGTGTAGTAATGGTAGGTATACAAAACAGGTGATGTCAAGTATATACCTTTGTCTTGCCTACTTATGGTGCTGGACCAAAAAAGTGTACCATTTTTTGATGGATTGGAAAAATATATATTTAAATTAGTCTTTAGCTCTATTAAATTTGACAGTCAACATTAATTCCAGTAGCTCCTTCACCTCTTAAAGTTTGCACTTTAAGAGGCCGGATTCCTTTTGGTTGGCTCTTACGGGAGTCCGAGAAGCCTAGCCATAACCTCGTCCGTTAATCACCAGATGTACCGGCGAGCAGGTGAGGTTTGTGCCACGGAGGTAAAATTACCTACAATTGCTTTGTAATTTATGTACCGAAACAATAAATATTAATTTCATAGTTTGGTCCAATAAATTGGTCTGTAAACTATGAACGATTAAATTGTTATCACAAAGTAATTTATTACACAAAATATTTTTAGTTAGTATGTTTACGGCTATGACATAATAGAGAGGTCAAATTTGCGCATTAATTAAATAATGAAATAAATTCACCATAGTTAAAAAAACTATGATAACAGCCGGTTCCACCAATCCCTATTTGTTTATACTTTTAAAATGTATGATAAGAACATAATAAATATTTAGACTCCATTTATTAATGTGAAGAGGTTGATAATATTAATAAATATAGTAATTTAAATAGCGGCAAAGACAGCGCACTATCTGCTTCTATCCTTATTTATAAAATTCTCAAGCTTCCAATACTGTCAATAGACCTTAGACTTAAGAAAATATCATGTCAATAAACCTTTCACGCCCTCCCGACAGTTTTATATGCGTCAGTTCAGTTTATATAAAAATTTATTGACGTCAGTTATGAATTTTATCATCACCTTGTTTACAGAAAATCAATCAAACTATCATTGAATTATTTAAAATAACAATAAATCATTTTTTATTGTAATAAGATCGCTAATCGTAATTTTAATTTTTTATAGGTAGATTTTTGCAACAGGGATACTTTCATACACAAAAAAATAGAGCTTAATATTCAATTTTAACAAATACAATAAAAAATTATCGTTGTCCTATCAGGTAGGTATGTCCAGATTATGACGTAATTATTTAAACAGCTAGAACTTAAAACTTCATGTTAAAGGGAAATAGGAGGTAATGTTACCACCATAAAATTTTATATTTTATTACAGTCGTAAGTAACTGTGGCTCATGTAACACACGAAATATTTTGATGGTTAATTAATGAAAATTTATACAGAACTTTGTGTTACACTGGAACGAGGTTTTATTCATGTTTTCGCATCTAAAAATATAGTCATATTGTGGGCGTTAATGGGTTCTCGATTTGTTTTAAAATTGGTGAAATAGATATCTGTAAATTATCTGTTTTTTTAACTAATACTATGTATCTTTTCGTAGATTTATACGGCAGAAATTTATTAGAATATAATTTAATATTTAAGTGGTTTGATATCGACTTCGATACATTCCAGTACCATAAATTCAACGGCCAGACATTAGCCTATTAGGTATTATTGCTATGATATTTTTATCTTATAAATTTAAATTACAAAATGACTCACAGCCAAGCCACACCATTATCTTCAGAGTCCACAGTAAACCCCACATACTAGCCTGGGCACAGTATGCACCTGTTAAACATCAAACGAGGATCTGCAGGCTTTCCATTTATGGTTAGGAACAAACGTTAACGTAACGTAAGTCGCTCTCGTAAATGCCAACCAATTGGTAATAGGTAATATGTGGACGTCAAACTCGAGAGTATGAGCACTGAACACAACCGGGAAATTACTAGCACGATGGTGAATTCAACTTAAGGCACTACACTGTCAATATGGAAACAATATTTATTTCTAACCTTGCTAAAGCTAATATTCATTTTATAACAAACTTTTCAGAGACTACATTCGAATAACAACCCAATATTACAAGAGTCCACGGTCCAACAGGACTCTCAAAAAGCCAAAGTGTCTACAAATACACACTCAAATCATAACGAAATAAATCTCAAGAGGGGCCCACTTAACGCGGCCTCAAGTGTACGTACACAGCTGTACCGAAATTTACAATCACAGATATCGTTGTGGGGTTTTATTTGAATAATTTAAAGCAACGTCTCGGTGTGATCTTATCTTTTAAATTGCACACACACCCCCTACGGGGTGGTGAGGGAATGTGGTTTGGATGCGGTATGTAATTACCTTTTTATATGTTATTTTTGGTATGAAGTAAAATGGTAAGTACAATGGTTTAAATTCTTTTGTGCAAATTTTAGGAATAATATTAAGTAGATATGAGGTTAATCCTGACAGACATACGCCTGTTACATCTCCGAAGGGTAGGCAGAGATATATTAATAAAAAAATTGACATCTATTATTTTTGGTTACACGTAACAGTGGCGAGCCTATAGCCTTCAAGCGGGTATTTGCATCATACGCGCAAGCCACAACTACGGATTGACGGACGAGGCTCTGAAGCAGACTATCCTCGTGAGATAGAGGTAACAATATAAACCTATTTACATGGTACATGTTTATGATGGTGACCCTCTTTCCGAGACTTTGCCTTTAGCTTACTATCAGGCGAGGTGAAGTAAAATTGACGTGTCCTTTATAAAAAAAAACAAATTCTCGAAAACTGAGCCAGGGATTCCAAAGTAACGTAAGAAAGCATTGGCTTATTACACGGACAGCTAGTCCCATAATAACCTCAATATTGTAAGTGTCATTAAAGTTGAATAATGAAAAATACTGTGACGTCGCAAAAAAATAGTGTTCTTTTTTTGGACATATTTTTTTTTCACTATATATGTCATATCTATCCTTTCTTACATCAACGTCAAAATGTTGCCAATAAAAATTCGCGCGAAGGTGTTGAAGCGAATGACAGTGTTTAACACGAGAATCGCGGGCGGCGCCGCGGGGCGGGCATCGTGTACCGATCGTAGATAGGTGAGGTGGTTTGTACTGAGAATATTCATACGAATCTCCATATTAATTAACTAGGCGCCCGCCCGTGGCTCTGCCCGTGAGAATGTTGGTTAACGTAACTATAGCTAATATCTTCGGTACTACTCAACCGATTGTAATAAAAAACGTAATATTTTAAGTCTGAGCAAGATCTTTCAAATGAAAAATAAAAACGCATTAAAATCTTCTACTTCATCTTAGCGTTAATCCCAGTCGCATTAGAAGTTTTCAGCCTGGAGTCTGGGGTCCACTTTACCAGTCTAACTGTGGATCCATCTGACCTCCACAACCCAAAGACGATATCGAAGCATTGGATTAAAATCTGCCCTGTAATGAAGCTGTCAATGCATTTAAATCTCATTGAGATAAAACCACTCTTTACGGATTCTATCTATATATTTGTTATTATTACTTAAGAACACAGTGAGCTCATTCTGCGTAAATAGGAACACCAATAATTCACCATGATTCGGGTATATTGAGATAACTTATACTTCAAACTATGTGACAACTACCATCATGAGTCACACCGCGAACATGCTGCTGCAAAGCAGCCGAACGTCGGTTTAAAAAGTAATAAACACAAATATAAATATACCGCGATAGAATCCGTAAAGAGTGGTTTTATTTCAATGAGTGACATTCGCGTAAACTTAAGAAAATAGCATTAAAATCTGTTCTGTAGTTTTTGCATTCATTGCGGTCAAAAAAACAAAAAGACTAGAACTCAAAATATTTTTTTTGTTGTTCAGTATTATTAATATTATACTTAACATAACCCAAGTTTTTATTTAATATCTTCAATGTACAGACAAGACGACTTTACAAATGTATATATAGCTAAAAAGATGAGAAAAAAACGTCCTGTACATTTACGTACGCGATGCGTAGATGAGTTTTGTTAGATAAGCAGTATGGAGAAAGGTATAACTGAAAATGTTGATTTTATTATTGCAGAAGTATGTCTGCGAGTTTTGACTGTATCTTTTGATTGGCCTTTGTTTGCGTTTAGGTTCATATTCCAGAACAATACTAGTCGTAGAATCTTGATTTATTATTATATCTGCCCCCTTTTTTTGTGCGGAAATCCCCTCGGATACCCCCCTGCCGGAGCCGGAAGGGGAGGTTATGTCGGACTCGAGCCGACTAAAACAACACGCCGACTGTGGGTCGTGGTGACTGGTGCTAGGCCGGAGGTGAGGTTGTCATCGACATATCCCTCGCACCCCGGCTGACCCAGGGCCATCCCTTACGGTTTGGCCCTCCTCGAGTGAACAATAAAATAGTCCCAGAATCTCCATTTTTTTTAAGTCGTTGGCCGTCGCCGCGTCGCTTCGTATTGTAGAATAGAATGACGTACGGATTTGACGTACGAGAATACGTAAGTACTTGTAATTGAATTCGACCCACGATACGCTAGCCAGCTAATTATCACTTGTCTACAGACACTGAGTAGATTGACAGCCTCTGTGGCGTGGCGGTAGTGAACGCGACTGCCACGCAGGAGGCGCGGGTTCGGTCCCCGCTCAGTGTAAAAATTTGTGTACTTGAATAAGACTATTTGTATTGGTCTGGGTGTTTCTATGTATAATATGTATGCATTTAAAAAAAAAAGTATCTAAGTATAGTAAGTTCCATAACACATGCTAGTTAAGCTTACCATGGGTCTACATAGAGTTGTGTAGAATGTTGTGGAATATTTATATTTATTTTATTGTATTCTAGATGGCAGTTGATAATTTTTGTTTTTGTTGATAATGTCATTGTGATAGTCGATTCAGAACTGAGTGTTGTTCTGGAATACGACCTAAGAAGAGTATAGCGAATACACTATACGTATTAAATTGTAACTGCATTCCCAATAAATGAGTTTTCTTTCTTTTCTTTCTTTCTTTCTTTCTATTTATTTATTAATGCATGTTGTATGTTGTTCGGTTTGTAATACTGGAGGTAAGATCTACTTTGTTCTTCTTTTTCTTACTATTTTCAGCAAAGAAACAATTTCAAAATAATAATGATGTACAATGAACTTACGGGCAGATGCATATCAGTTGAAAAATGTTCGCGTATAGATGCAGTATCGACTTACCTGAAAACAAACAAAGAAAAATATATTAAAATAATAATTTCATATCATTATATAGTACCTATAAAACAAAGTAGCTTTTGTCTGTCTGCTTATATCTCTAAAACTACGCTAACGATTTTGATGTGGTTTTTTAATATATAGAGTACTTAATTCAAGAGCAAGGTTAATATGTATAATACATGCTAAATATAGTAAGAAGGTGCAGCGGGAACGGGATCTAAAGCCATGCGGGAAAAAAATTGTAGTACGAATTGTACCGGGTCAGCTAGTAAAATTCGAGAAGGTTCGAGAGTCCAGATTCTAGTCACAAATAAAGTAATAACTATAAAACATTTTCTAAAAATAAATTGTTGAACACCAGTTAATAAAATCCCCACTGAAGGTAACGGTCACTATCCCACGGGATTTAGTTACAAAATAAACCCAGAATCTAAAACATTAAAACAATTAAGTATCTGTTAATTAGTTAACCAAGATTCCATTACACTGCATACTCGTACCTACCACTGGTGATAGGTGAGGTTACCCCTTTGACCATAATAGGTAGCATTATTCTGTACCTAAACAATTAAAAAAAAATCATCTGAGTGAGATTCGATATCCTTAGTGAGATTCGACATCGAGTTACAATATTACATACACCTTGGACCAATAAAGTCTAATAAAAAGCCTCTGTGGCGTGGCGGTAGAAGTGAACGCGACTGCCACGCAGGAGGCGTGGGATCGATCCCCGCTCAATGCAAATATTTGTATGCATGAATATGGCTATTTGCATTGGTCTGGGTGTTTCTATGTATAATATGTATATATTTACAAAAAGAATACAAATAATAAAGTATCTAAGTATGTTTATCCGCATTCTAGATTCCATAACACAAGCTAATTAAGCTCACCATGGGTCTAGATAGCGTTGTGTAGAATATTGTGCAATATTTATTTATTTATAGTAAATATCGTAATCTCAACATCACGAATAAATCCACAGTCTAATTAAAAATAAACATAAAAAACAAATATCGAATTACATATCTCCATCTCATACGAACAAAATCGATACCAAACCAGCTGTACCGTAGACAAAAAAAAGTTTGTGAACCCTCAAAAAGACACATTTGTCATGTTCATCATACCACCTAAACATATTAGTTCCAGTCACGAACGGTTAACTAAATGAATTAACGTCATTATAATCTATTAGGCCGTTTAAAAATAACTGTAGGGATCAGTATGGCCGTGTAATGAGACGCCATTAGTTATAAGGTATGCGGTTCTTTTGGGAGACGAGAGATAAACGTGTAAGTTATGAAGATCTAAAGATATGAATAAAGCTATTTTCTATGTCCAGAGGCGCTTGAGAAGTATACAACACAAACGGTAATTATAAAAATTAAAACCAGACTGAGTATTTAATTTAAAAAATTTTAAATTGTATTTAAATGATTTTTTTAAAGCATTTATTATGCTAACTTTTAAGTTCGAAAAACATCGGAAAAAATGAAATGCTCAAGTGAGACTTGACCTCACGACCTTTACCTTACAGGGGGAATGCTCTTCCAACTGAGTTATAGAGACACACCTGAATCATTTCAAATTTTCCTTCTCTTTATATCCGTCTTTAAGGGCGACGGTGGAGCCATCTACCAACATTCTGGCACTGTCTCCTAAGACACAGGATATCCTAGTTTAGGAGACAGGGTACATCAAAATATGTTAACATAATTTACTTTAGATTAGTTAACAATGTATATTTTTAAGGTCAATAAAGTTTTTATTATTATATTATTATTATTCTTACGAACTGTTGGAATATAAAATTGTAGTTGAAAATCGCAGCCATTTTTCGTTTTTACTCTCAGTGACAATAGTGTAAAAGTCCAATCTAACCACATAATCATTGATTAAAAATTAGTCATTCAGTATTTACCAGGTAACAGAGAGACATACATAAATAAATAGTTAAGCATGTATTTCAGTTTGAATGAATTTTTTATAGCATTTATTATGCTAACTTTAAAGTTCGAAAAACATCAGAAAATATCAAATGCTCAAGTGAGACTTGAACTCACGAACATTTCCTTACAGCTTTTAGCTCTGTTTGATGTGTATTATGCTTGGATTAACCAAGGTGTCACCCCGCGTTGTTAGGAGAAGAAATATATTCAGAATCACCCAGCGAATCCCGTCAGTGCCTTATATTTTAATATTACTTCTGTTGTACAAAGAAAAACATATTCAAACAGTTATTTTCCACTATTTGCCAAAGCTTGTTGTCTCAAGTAAATAAATATGCCTTATATACACACTGACCGCTTCCAAATTGCCTCAAAACCCTTGAGAAATCAGTCGCCTACAGCTTTTCCAGACCCTTGGGTTGCTATTATAAGTAGTACGAAACATAAATCATTTTATATGAGCAAAAGCGTTTAATACCCCCCCAATTAGGGGTGATACTTAAGCAGCATATTGAGAGCTTAGTACCTAATGACAACCTTAGAAAGACAAGGACAGAACCTTTTCAAATTTACCCCGAAAGATGCAAGAGTGATAGAGACAAAAGAAGGTCTAGTGATTCCAGGGTTGTTAATAAAGGTGTCTTGAGGATACATGTCGTCTTCTGTAGGGTTCGTTTTTGGTTATGGGACGCGGCACCTGCTAGTAATAACTTTCCCTGTCAAAAGGGTGGGTTCCCTGTAATTTGGGAGTGTTTTATGTTACGGAAATACTTTTTAAGTACGATATTGCGTGTGGATTGAACATCTTTACAGGACTTGATTGAGTGTGTAATATGTTTTGAGAAATTGAATTTGTAAGTTTGATTGGTTAGTTTTTTAAACGAGCTCGACAGAGAAGGGAGTTATTTAAAATGATATGTATCTTTGAAATAAAACTATTATTTGCAGACACGGACATATCGCTGCTGTGGGGTCCACTGAATAGCAACCCAATCGTCGGGATTAGTGTTTAATAATAAATTTACAGCAAATAAGTAGTTTTTTTTTATACAGGACACATCAATTTGACTTCACGTCGCCTGATGTCAAGCTAAAGTCAAAGTCTCGGAAAGAGGGTCACCATCGTAAACGTGTACCATGTTAACAGTGGTGGCACTCAGCTTGACGGCCTCATCAGATGCCTTTTCACGCTCCGCTTTAAGGACCCGGGAGTGTAGGAAGAAGGAAACGTGAGCTGGCAGGGAGTTCCAGGTCTCGGTAGCGCGGCATAGGAACGAGTCACTGAAACGCTTGGTTTTAGCAGGTATATTTAATGAATTGCCGTATATGGAGGCCATCCATATACGGTAATCCATTAAAAATAGTTTTATTCCAATGAAATTGGCATAAACTACTGAAAGGCTGTAAGGCAGACAAACAAACAATTTAATTTTATTTATTGGTACCGATTATCCGGATACAGTTTCAAATCGATACGATAATTGGTTGTTAGATAAATTCGATTTCCAAGATTTGTTTACATAGATGGTTAAACAGTTAATTAGTAACAGGTGGGACTAATAAAAACATATTAAAAAATAACGGGCACAGTACAGTCAACGAAAAAAGTTGCTTCACACTAAAATATAAATTTTTCACTTTGAAATATATTTTGTATCTAACTATATACACATAAATAAAATGAAATTACCTTTGAAATACATCCGGAAAAAGAAGCGCTTAAGTATGTGGATTTCGAATTTAAAAAGTTAGCATTATAAATGCTATAAAATTTCATTCAAATAGAATTACCTGTTTTTATTGCAATCAAAATTTATGACAGAAAAACATTTTGGCTGTTTGTGACAGCCAATTTCCGAAGTGGTTGAGCCAATTTTAACGAGATTTTAACTGGCAAACAGATAATGTAAAACAGTGAACGCCTCATGGCGTAATTTAGACTACTTTTTTTTAGAAAATGTATAAAGCGCAAAAATAAATTCCATTTTAAAATTCCATGTTCCATGTTTGGAAATAAACTATTTTAGGTGCGAACGGAGTCGCAGGTAGCATTAAAGTGTATATGTACTCAGTTTTATAATTAATAAAGTTCAATTAAACATATTTCATATTTTGTTCAATCTTTTTTTAATCATTGAAGAGCTATTATTCTGTAAACTATAACATGTCAAGCTACTTTTGTCGTCAACTGTACAACAATCTCAAAATCAAGATAGAAAACAGAATTGATACCTTCCTCAATTAATTGAAGAATTTCTATACCTTTTTCTCCTAAACTGTGGTAGGGCTCGTAAATTGAAAAGAAAAACGTTCTGGGTATTAACGAGGCCCGTAAATGGTGATCTATGGGGGCCGTTACGTGTATGAAACGTATGAGCGCCCTTTGGACCCTTTAGGATATTGGTGTTAGCTTTGATGATAGTTTAGCCCGACTATCACGATTCTAGTGATTTAGGTTTCATATGTTTTAAGTGTTTTAGGAAATAAAACCACTTTTTACGGATTCTATCGCGATATATTTTTTTTTATTTACTTTTAAACCGACGTTTCGGCTGCTTTTCAGCAGTGTGTCACATGGTAGTTGTCACATAGTTTGAAGTATAAGTTATCTCAAAATACCCGAATTATGATGAATTATTGGTGTTCCTATTAACGCAGAATGAGCTCACTGTGTCGTTAAGTCTTGCTGGATTTTGCTGCTTACTGGGTTTGATTAAGTGGATGACTGGGTCCCAAGCTGGTGGTGCGTTCCAATCCAATATCAGTGTTTTAGGAATTGAAAATGGTGGAAATTTGGGTATGTAAGTAAAAATTTTGGGAAGTACTTTGATTGCCAAGTGATTTTCTTTTAGCTTGGTAATTTTTGTATGTAAATGAGATTTTGGAACGTGATTTTGGAGTACCTACCTTTTTGAGCGGAAATTAAAAGAAAGAAAGAAAAAAATAAAATAAGTATTTTATTTTGCACACACATAAAACGTTAATAGGAAAATGAAAAAACATAAAATCACCGGTTACAGCAATGCAGAATAGCGGTCGCCTCTCAGCGTAAATGCTGTCGTGGTAGTGCAGGCGGACAGCGCAGCGCTGGTATTCAGAAGCGGCCGCCTTTAAGAGCGCGCATAAAGCTAGAAAAAAGTCAGATTTCACCCGCACACTTCATACGTCCCGCTCTCGTCTGTCCACACGTATGTCGTCTCGCAGTATTCTGTGTGGCAGCTAACCGCTGTGTTTAGTACGCAGGCGCACAGTATACCCAAAATAATCAGATAAAATTTGGCAAAGTACGAGCTGGATCATTATCTATTTATGGTATACTTTGAACACAAAATAATTTTATTTTTGGTGATAGATAAAATGAGTGGGATTTGTAAAATAAACATAAGCATTGAAATAAAACCACTATTTACAGATTCTATCACGTATATTTGTCATTATTTACTTTTTAAACCGACGTTTCGGCTGCTGCAAATTTACGTAGAATGAGCTCACTGCGTTGTTCAGTCTTGCTGGATTTTGCTGCTTACTGGGTTTGATTAAGTGAATGACTGGTCCCAAGCTCGTGGTACGTTCCATCTATCCGACCTATTAAAATTTGGGTGTTTTTTAATTTCAATAGCCTTGCGGATCATTCTAGGAATAATTAATTATAGGAATAAATTAATAAATTAAAAATTAATATATAAATTTATTTTTGGTGATAGATAAAATGAGTGCGATTTGTAAAATAAACATAAGCAGCTTAGCTTTAATAAACAGCTTAAAATATAGTGGTCAAAAAATGAATGCATATTTATTGAAATCGTCAAATATTTATATTAAGACATTTTTATCACGATATAAATTTTAATAAATTTTCACTGTATTATTATAATTTGTTGTGTTTTAGATAAAATCTCCCTGAGAACTCTGACGATTCGCTGAATCATTTTACAGGTAGTGCATAAATAATACGAAAAAGTAAGTTAAAGAAATATTTATTTCAATAATAATTACAAAATGCTTACATGTACTTTCAATTTTGTTATAGGTAGATAAGAATAAGCTAAACAAATGTATATTTAATACTGAAATTGGTTCAAGACGCCTAAAGATATTACTTTCAGTTCATAAAAGTAGACGATCACTGTAGAAATTTAATTTGAAAAATATCTTTTTAATCTATAATTGGAAATACAAAAAGAGTTGAAGCTATTCTATGAATATGACGTCAATAATGTGGATATTACGAGGCCGTTTACGAAATTTTGTATTTTTCTTGACCTATGTGATTTTAGAAATGTGATTTCATAGTTAAAAACTGTATTAATTCGAGTTTAAATGAATAAATAAGAAAGATCATCTCAAATACTAATGAGTAAATGAGCTAGGTACGGTATTTACTTATTTTTATTACATGATTTTGATTATTCTACCTGAAACCTACGCCTATTTGAATTTTTGTGGAAAAGGTTTAGGAAATGACCTATTAATTATTGTTTTGACGGCTAAACAGTGTGAAAAACTTACGACGTATAATCCTGATAACTATATATTTCTTGAGTGTATTACTTTTAACTAGTTCATACAGAATATGAAACTAAAAATATTCAATGTGGAATTTTTTTTCGAAAAATTCAAACCACAATGGGACTTCAACGCCAGAGTCGTGAACCCTGGCGTTCCAGTGCTCTTACTCTGAGCTAGCCTTCCACGGGCGGTCGTCCGTGTTCCATGTGGTCGATTTTTTCTATTACTTGTTTTATATTTGATTTGCTTGATTTATATAAATGAATGTTTAACCAAAGCAAAGGAAATGGCTTATTATGTAGTGAGATTTTGAAACTTACTTATCTAATATATTTTTTTATTAAAAATAATATTAGTTACATACTTCAAACGCGAGGTGGTCTAAGACATCTATTTGATTTTCATATACTATACCCGGGCTGCCTGGCAACGGTTGATACAAAAATTGTACTTAGTAACGAACTAAAGAAAATAGAGAAATATTACTTTCGACAACTAGCCATGAGTTGAATTCTTAGTTGTTTATATTCTCTTTTAGAGTTTATCTTTTGATTTTTTTAATTTCCCATAATTTCGACGAACTTTTTCGACGGAAAACAGAAAAACAGTCCTCTCGTCTCAACGGGGCAACCCCGACTAATTGATGAAACAACAGATGGCCGGCACCTCGCGTCAGGTGCGATAGCAATAGACCGTTATGCGCGGAATAAGAACGTCGTAAGCGCCGAATTAGTTTTTTTTTAAATTACTCATAAATTCCAGATAATTTTAACAAAGTGAAAAATTGAGTCACTAGATTTTATAATTTTATACTTTGTACATAAAAATTGACTCAGTTATATGAATAATCTTGAAAATAAATCAATTTTAATCAAAAATTAGGCCTAACTTTGTGATCTTATTTTATCGACAAAATATTATTATTTTATGTTTTTGCCAAATTGAGTACCTTTCAGATATAACGTATTTTCTATTTAAAAAAAAACAAGCTCATTTGTGGCACACTTTCGGGTATAAAAATCAGATCAAAGATCGGCAATTTTCCTTTATACCCCCTCTTAATTGAAGCGACTAAGGGTAAGGGGAAAAAAGCGATCGATAATTATTTCTGTTAGCATCCCACGATTAGAAAAATAAATTTTCAAATTTCAAAATCTGTAACAATTAATTATTCTATGCTTTTTAGTATCGCTTTATTGGGTATTATAAGCTACGACATAATCCTAAAACATTGTAGCCCATTTCTCTCTAAACCCACCTTAAAGTATCTACCTACCCCTCGGGGACATAGTCGTGAGTACATACTCAAAGACAGTACACAAGTACCTAAGTATATGTGTCGGAAAGAATAGAACTACTCAGGTCACGTAAGGCATGATCTATAGTCGTGACGTGGTCACAATGGGTGATGCTTCGCGTACTTCGCCTGACTATAGATGTGTATGTAAGGATAGTGACGTCACATTATGTTTTTCTTTAAGTAACTAGATGGTTGGAGATTAACAGAGTTTTATTTCACTTGTTTCTTGGATACAAAAATACACACCCCTGTAAGAATAGTAACATAAATATTGAATAACACTTGTACTTTTCCACTGAGTTTAATAGTACTGAGTTTAAGTTTAATATTAACCTTTGAGAATGCCGTAAGGCGAAACCAGTCAGGTTCAGAAATAAAATTAAACTCGGAAGAAAAGTACAATGTGTTATTCAATATGTGTAGTTGATTCCACCAAGCGCCATCAATCTCCAGTATAAACAGTCGTAGTAACATACAATTTATGACAAGTGCCCACTTGACGGCAATAGGCTCCAAAAATGTGGGTGTTAATAAACCTCTGCTACTCTTTTGGGGCTCTCCTATATTTTACACTAGCTTTTGCCCGCGGCTCCGCCCGCGTGGATGTCGGTTATCGCGACCAAACATAGCCTATGACTTTTCTCATGGTCTAATGTACACCTATACCAAATTTCATCAAAATCGGTTCAGTGGTTGAGGCGTGAAAGCGTGAAAAGACAGACAGACAGACAGAGTTACATTCGCATTTAATAATATTAGTATGGATTAAACCAAGTCTGTCCAGTACTTTTCAAAACACATAAACAGACATTTAAAACTTTATCGTAGTAGAACTATAAACATTCGAATATCTTAAGTAGGAAGCTCTCTACCGAATGATATCATTTATAATTTAGTGGCTGGTACAAATGGCTAATCGCCTTAATGGATTTTCATCTCAGATTTGATTGTCTCAAAACATTAGGGAATTATAATCAACTAGCTTTTGCCCGTGGCTCCACCCGCATGGATGTCGGTTATCGCGACCAAACATCTACTCTTATACCAAATTTCATCAAAATCGGTTCAGTGGTTTAGGCGTGAAAGCGTAACATACAGACAGACGGACAGACAGACAGAGTTACTTTCGCATTTATAATATTAGTAAGTATGGATTAGCTAATGCCGATGTGTGTATGTCGATTATGGCGACTATTGAGCATATCTCCGGTCTTAGATTGCAGTTTAATATTCCTCAAAATTCTACAGAACGCTATCTAGACCGATGGTAAGCTTTTACAGCTTGTATTATGGAATCTAGAATGCGGATAAACATACTTATATACTTTTTTGTTGTAAATACATACATATCATACATAGAAACATCCAGACCAATGCAAATAGCTATATTCATGCATATAAATATTTGCACTGAGCGGGGATCGAACCCGCGCCTTCTGCGTAGCAGTCGCGTTCGCTACCGCCACGCCACAGAGACTGTCAAAAGTTCAAAGTTTAGTTCAGATTGTTTTGTAATAATCTATGTTTTTTGAGTTTGTAATCGTCCACCACATTAATACCCCGTGCTATGCTCAAAAATTCCCAAGAAACATGTACTGCGCGTATTAAAGCACGCGCACGGTGTTGCTCTGAGCGCACGGTCCAAGATTCATGTCCCGAGAAATAGGTATGTACCTGTAAATTTGGAAGTAATCAACACTTCTTGTTCAACGACCGATATCCTCATAAGACAGGTCAGGTATAATTAATGTCTAACTAAGTAGTTCGAAGAAGGTCTACATCTTGCCTTTGATACGGGCACGACTCAATGGTTTGATAATTGACAAAGGGATATCGTCTGTGTATAGTGTCGATCTTCGAAGTTAGATAATAATTATTAATAAAGTATAGTAATCTTTCAATAAAGTTCCAAGCTGTGGGGACACTACGGTCCCCACAACCCGAAGGGGGCCATCTCGAAAGATATGGTCCTGGGTCTGACGGGGTGCGAGAGATATGTTTTCTGCAATCTCACCTCCGGCAATCAAAGATCCAAAAACGGCGTGCGTTTTAGTCGGTTCGAGTCCGACATAACCACCTCCACCTGCTCCTGTGGTATCCGTGGACATTTTTCGCACGAAACATTATTGGAAAGTACAATCAATCAAACAATTAGCCTATTACAGTCCACTGCTGGACGTAGGTCTCTCCCAATGTTGGAAAGCTTTGGCCTGTTTCCAAAGTTGTTGGAAAAGCCCCCGATATAATTGGGTATTATCATAGGATAATACCCAATTATATCGGGGGCTTTTCCAACAACTTTGGAATAAAAATTTGGAATAAAAACTATAAAATAAGAACCGACGCAATTTTTATCGCTCTTTTACCATTCTTACTTTAATAAGCTCGGTTAGATAATTTATTTTAACTATAGAGTTAAAATAAATTATTAGGTACTCTTAATAACATAATCTATGAATCGCATAAACTATCTTCTCAAAATACGATCAAACAATGCTTCAAATCGATGGTATAACATCCGCAAGTTCCGCAAAATCCGCATCTTCCATGACTAAGATCACAAGTTTTTGTTTTGATGCGCCAAACTCCGGACACGGCGGATCTTTATTATCGTTTCTCTTTTTTCCGTCATCGCCTCTTGAGCCTTAATGAATTATTCAGGCCGTGATCCGGCGGTTTTCTATGCGGTTTTCTATGTGTGTGAGTCAGAAGAGAGAGCACATCAGCGTGAAAACGGAATTAGGACGAAGTTTAAATTCGTTTTGCTTTAAAAAAAAAATTAACCGAGTAAGGGCTGGTTCGACGAAACGCGAGCAAAGATTTTTTCGAGAATAAACAGCCAATAAGTCGGTAATTTTGCCTGTTTATTCTAGGTTCACCCCCTATTACGTGGGACCGACTACAATTATTGGTGAAATCTGCCTAGCCCTCAGGGGATATAGGCGTGGTTGTATGTATGTATGTATTCTAGGAATAAACTTTACTCGCGTTTGGTCCAATGTACCATAAGAAGATTAAGAGATAAACTGAGTCAGTGCGCCGATAAAAACGCTTATTTTTATTCTACAGTATACGTTTAAAGTCACTGAGACAATAAACTATGGTGTATAAATCAACTGCTAGAACCTTTATACATAATATTAGAGGGAATTAGAGGTCGAAAATACCTAACATGAATGTTCAATAAGTAAATAGTAATAAAATCAAAAGTTTTGGCATAGTTTACATTTGATTCCGTAGATATTATGTCCATACAAAACTGACGAACCAATAAAACTTTTCTCATTAGAGTAACGGTACTTTTACCCTCATTATAGTTTTGTTGACAATTAGCAATAATATAAATTAATTTTATACGATACAAACAAAAGTCAGAGTAATTAAGGAAAGTTTGCGCCGTGAACTATTGCCCGTGGTTCCGCCCGCGTGGATGTCGGTTCCCGGCAATTATTCGAATTTTTCTCGCCGTATAAACCATCCTTGAACTTTTTTCTTTTTTTTAACCTTTTTAAATGTTCGTTACATTTAAAAAAAAGAATTGGCCAAATTGGTCCAGGCGTTGTTGAGTTATGCGCTTACCAACACATTAAGCGATTCAATTTTATATCGTCACTGGAAAGCCAATAATACTAAAACGCCAAAAGGCCATTTCACAGGAGAGCGAATTAAAGTTTTTTTTTTTACAAAACTAGGCATAACTTTTTTTCTAATTTAGTAATTCACAAACAGTAAAGGCCAAAATATATTGTAACACTGTTCCCTATGTACTGGAATCGATATATTTTGCATATTTTGCGTGATTCAGGAGATAGCTGTCGCTTAAGTACAAATGCTCTGTACACTTGGTAATGAAAAAGTACTTATCTTAATAATTATTATAAGGTATTGTGATCAAATATTACTGAAAACGATCATCTTTTCAAAAGTATGTCAAGAAAAAGTACTAACGCGCCTTACAGTTGGACACAGTCTCAGGATAAGAATACTTAAACACCACAATATGTCAAAGGACCGCACGGTAAAACGATGTATGGAATTATTTGTTGGGATCATTGTTACGTCAAAAATACTTATTGTCCAATTAGTTTTAGTTCAATCAAATAATATGCACCTATGTTCCTCTAGTTATTATCTATGGTTAATACAGTCCACATCTCTAATGTTTTTTTTTATCTATGGTCACTTTTCTTGAGCAATGGAAGATATCTAATGGTGCAATAAAACGAAAAAGTATAACAAGTTGTTTTAGTAAGAAAAATCAAACCCGAGTCAACATATACATTCTACATTTGGTCCTAATCGAGCGGATTACCTATTTACGAGAAGATTCGAGAAAAAAACAAAGTGTTGAAATTGTATACCACGCGGTCGCGTCGGCGTTCTGCATAATAACCTGCAAATTACAATGGAGGAATTGTGCTCTTATCAACATGAGTTACTGAACAACTTAGTGAAAGCTGAGAGGAATTATAAGAAGACGCCCAAGGATAGAATAAAGCGTTCTTATTTGGAGACAAGACTCGAATTATTAGAGACGCTTTTTGCGGAATTCAGGGAGAATCACAAAGCAATTGTAAGCGCTTCAAAGGAGAAAAGAGAGGCTTATTTCACAGAAAATTCATATGAAAAATTTGAGGAAGCCTATATTAACTACAAAACAACCATACGAGAAGCATTGCAGCAGTTTGTCATCCCAAATAGCGAGTCACCAGCCACGCCAGCATCAGAAAAAAATGGGGAAAGTAACAGCGACAACAACCTACCCCGTATAAATCTCCCTAAATTCGGAGGAAAATATGAGGAATGGCAAGCCTTCTATGACATATTCCTTTCGATGATACATAACAACAAAAAAATATCGCCGGTGCAAAAATTGCATTATTTGAAGTGTACCTTAAGTGGAGAAGCATTGGAACTTGTTGGTAACTTTTCTACGACTGCAGCTAACTATGAGGAGGCGTGGCAATATTTGGTGCAGCGGTACAACAACAAACGGTACAATTGCAGTGCTATAATAAGGAATTTGTTTGCGATAAGAAAAATGCAGTCTGAATCAGCCCAATCAATTAAACTATTGTTGGACAAGACAGCAAGTAGCTTGAAGTTGTTAAATAATATGGGTATATGCACGGACACTTGGGACCCAATAATAACCCATTTAGTGGTGTCGAAACTGGACACAGAATCAATTAGGCAATGGGATCAGCGTTTTGAGGTCAACGCCCAAGATGTACCTACCTGGTTGCAATTGAGAAACTTTTTAGAATACAGATATCGGTCCCTAGAAATGTTTGACGTTGATAGTAATGTAACACGTCCAGTTCAGAACAACAAGGCGTCAATGAAACCAAAAACCTTTCACACTTCAGTCGAGGACAAGTCTACAAATAAACATATTAAGTGTGTTATGTGTGAGGAAAGCCACTACATTTACCACTGTAAACGTTTCGGAGTAATGGCACCTAAGGAAAGACAAGAGTTTGTACAGAACAATAGATTGTGCTTTAATTGCTTAGCACCTACACATACAGTAAATAAGTGTCGTCATTCACTGAGCTGCAGGAAATGTGGAAGGAGACATCATACAATGTTACATTTTGAGAAAGAAAACAATGAGAAATGTACATCAGCGAGCAGCTCACAACCTGCAAGCACAGTGTCAGCAAATGGACTACAGCAGGAGGAGAGCTCAACACAAGGTGAAACAAGTATTACAGCGGCTTTATCAACAGGGGAGCTGCAACCTCATAGCGTGCTGCTGGCAACAGCTAGGGTGAAGGTATGTAATTCCAAACAAATAATTAGAGCATTACTTGACCAAGGGTCACAAGCCTCTTTTGTCACTGAGGCTACTGTCCAATTATTAGGGCTTAAACGTAAACCAGTCAGTGGCTGGGTGTCAGGCTTGGGAGATGGTCGAATGAGAATTAAACACACAGTTTCCTTATGTTTAGAATCAACTACTAAGGTAGCAAAATTTATTAAAGTCAATGCTTATGTATTACATTCTTTAACAGCATTTCTTCCATCAACTGATTTATGTATTCCTAACTGGGATGAAATTAACAATTTACCGTTAGCCGACCCCACATATGCCTCACCAGGTAAAATAGATATTTTACTAGGTGCAGAAATTTACAGTGAAATATTGCTTGATGGACTTATTAGGCAATCTAATGGTAATTTAATTGCGCAGAATACAGCCCTCGGTTGGATTCTGTCAGGAAGGGTGTCAAAAGTAGGTGATGTCTCAACAACAAAAAATAATCTTATCAGTTTACATGTCAGTATGAAAGAGGATGAGTTACTAAAGAGATTTTGGGAAATGGAGAATGAGCCTAACATGATACAGAAGAAAATGTCAAAAATAGAAGAGAAATGTGAATAATTTTATAACAGAACAACTACACGGGATGAAGAAGGAAGATTCATTGTTAAGCTACCTTTCGACAAGGATGATCCAGAATGTCAGTATGGTAATTCGATAGTTATAGCCACTAGAAGATGGGAGTTTTTAGAGAAGAGACTACAGAAGAAGCCTACATTATTGGAAGAATACAACAAAGTTTTACATGAATACATTACAATGAATCATATGGTACCTGTAAAGGAAGAAGACATAGATAACCCTAAGGCGGTTTATCTACCACACCATGCTGTTGTAAGATCAGACAAAGACACCACAAAGGTACGTGTGGTTTTTGACGGTTCATGCAAAGGAGTTAACAATTTCTCACTCAATGATAACCTGTTGGTTGGTCCTAAGTTACAACAGGATTTGAAACACATATTGATGAGGTGGCGGATGCACAGGATTTGTATTGTTGCAGACATTGTGAAAATGTATAGGATGGTGCGAGTTGCTAACGAAGACACAGACTTTCAGAGAATTGTATGGAGACCAAATATCAATGAACCATTGAAACACTTCAAGCTGTTACGTCTGACATTTGGTACTGCAAGTGCCCCATATTTAGCAATAAAAACAATTCAACGGCTAGCTGAGCTAGAACAATCTAGATTTCCTGTTGCAGCTGATATTACAAAAACAGATTATTATGTTGATGATTTGATGACTGGTGCAGAGAATATCGAAGAAGCTACAAATATTTACAACAGTATGAACCAATTGATGGCTTGCGGTGGATTTGAACTGCAAAAATGGAGCAGTAATAGTCAAGAACTCTTAACCCATATTGGAGGAGACAAACAAACCACTACAGTGAAAATAAAAACTTCAGCCATCATGAAAGTTCTCGGGTTGGAATGGAACAGAGAAACTGACGCCTTCCAATATACTCTTTCTATTCCAGTCACAGTTGCAGGATATAAAGAAACTATAACCAAACGACAAGTTTTGGCTGACGTGGCTCGACTATATGATCCATTAGGCTGGATTGCACCCGTGGTTGTCAATGCAAAGATACTCATGCAGAAGATTTGGAAATCAAAAATCGATTGGGATGATACACTACCAACAAACTTATATGAGGAGTGGGTGCACTTCCAAACCAATTTGGTACATTTGAGCAAGATTAACATACCAAGATGGTTTTATTTCAGTCCAGGTGCAAGGGTGGAGCTGCATGCCTTTGCTGATGCATCAAAATTGGCATATGGCGCAGCAGTATATATTCGTGTGATCACTAATGAAGGTAACATATACGTGAGTTTAGTATCTGCTAAGAGTAAAGTTGCCCCTATAGAAAAGGAGGTATCTATTCCAAGGCTGGAGCTGTGTGGTGCAGTTTTGGCAGCAAAATTAGTTTTTGAGTGCTCACAAGTTCTGAAAATTCCCAAAGAGAATTTACATGCATGGTCAGACTCCACCATAGTTCTAGCTTGGCTCAAAGGTGGTTCTAGCCGCTGGACCACATTTGTAAGTAATCGAGTGTCCGAAATTCTTAATATTTTGGACTATAAACAATGGAAACATATTGCAACAAATGTAAACCCGGCCGACTGTGTTTCTCGAGGTATGTCGGCAGAAGATTTACTTCAACATTCGTTATGGTGGGCGGGCCCATCAAGTCTCAGCCAACCAATTATACATGAGAATAATACCAACATTGAAGACACACACGAAGAGGAAAGAATCAAATCTTTAACTGTCTTATCTCATTCAGATGAACAATTTATTTGGGAAAGGTTTTCATCCTTAATAAAACTTTTAAAGGTCACGTCATACTGTAGAAGAATTTTGAATTATAAATTGAAAAAGGAGGAACGCCATAAATTACCTAAATTCATCACAAAAGAGGAATTAGATCAAACTTTATTTGCATGCATTAAACAAGTACAAGAAAATGAATTTACAGTTGAGATAAAACAGTTAAGGACATGTGGCGAGGTGCCTAGAAGGAGTAATCTACGAACTCTTTGTCCTTTTTTGGATCAAAAAGGGATTTTAAGAGTTGGCGGACGCATAGCAAATTCAGATGCATGCTATGATACCAAACACCCTATAATTATGCCTAGTAAAAATCATTTTACTACGGTCTTAATTGCTGATGCTCACCAACAAACCATGCATGGCGGTCCTCAAGTCATGTTGAATTTTTTGAGGACTAAATACTGGATTCTACGAGCCAAGGAGCGTGTCAAGAAATATTACAGAGAATGTACAATGTGCCTACGATATTCTACAAAAAAGGCCAACCCTTTAATGGGTATGCTTCCAGAAGCAAGATTGAAACCCAGTAAGCCCTTTAAGGTCACTGGTGTGGATTACTGTGGTCCTGTTTACATTCGTTTTTCCCCTGGTCGAGGAGCAAAATCTTATAAAGGCTATATATGCGTTTTTGTATGTATGGTCACGCGAGCAATACATTTAGAAGCTGTTACGGACCTGTCAGCTAAAGGATTCATAGCTGCATTCAGACGGTTCGTAGCCCGAAGAGGTCATTGTCAGGAATTGTATAGTGATAATGGCACAAACTTTGTTGGTGCTGATAAACAAATGCGGGAAATGTTTGATGCTGCCAAATCATCATTGCCTACTGAAATCGCAGAGTTACTTACTTTAGAAAGAACAACGTGGCATTTCATCCCACCGCATTCGCCCAATTTTGGGGGCTTATGGGAGGCAGCAGTACGTAGCACTAAAAGACACTTACATAAAGTAGTCTCAAACACTACACTTACTTTTGAGGAGATGTCCACTGTCTTAGCTCAGGTAGAAGCATGTTTAAATTCAAGGCCAATTTCTTTACTGAGTGATAGCCCAAACGACCCACTTCCCTTGACACCCGGTCACTTCTTGGTAGGTGAGCCGTTATTAAATATAGCTGATGCAAATTGTAATGATTTTAACATTGTAGGGTTAGATAGATGGCGTCTGACGCAAAAAATTGTAACCAACTTTTGGAATAGGTGGTACAAGGAATACCTTGTAAATTTGAATCAAAGATATAAGTGGAATACTAGAGGTGTCGAACCTCAACTTGGTGATATTGTTATCATAAAAGAAGATAACATGCCACCTGCGAAGTGGCTTCTTGGTAAAATAGTTCATAAATATCCTGGAACTGATCAAATTACTCGTGTTGTATCAGTAAAGTGTAAATCTGGAGTATTTAAGCGTCCAGTTAGTAAATTATGTGTTATAACTAAAGACACTCAACAAATTAATGCATGTCAACATGTGTTCACTTAGACTTAAATTAGATTAAGTACTTAAATTAAACCAGACTTGTCATATGGTTCATGATTGTTATGGAACAAACTAAAAGACATAGGTATGTTTACTAAAATGTAACTTATGTTAATTATTACTCTTTATTACTGTGTATTCTTTTTTTTTTTTTTTTTTATTATTGTGTAACTCATTTGTACTACTCCCCTTCAAGGGATATGTCTTCAAAATATTGAAACATTTGTGGATAACTTGTGGTATTGATTGACATGATCAATATCTGATGTTGCATGGTAGGCAGCTTAGATACCACTGCAAATTGTTATTAAATAGCAAATTGACTTTGATGTTATCACATTGTTAATTAACTGTACCTGTTATTGAGAAGTTATTCTGTGTGTTCTGGGTTCATAAGTGCATACAGTTTGTTAGTTCTTTGTTAGCATTGCAGAGAAAGAACTCTGTTCTTTGGTGGGCGGCATGTCCAATTAGTTTTAGTTCAATCAAATAATATGCACCTATGTTCCTCTAGTTATTATCTATGGTTAATACAGTCCACATCTCTAATGTTTTTTTTTATCTATGGTCACTTTTCTTGAGCAATGGAAGATATCTAATGGTGCAATAAAACGAAAAAGTATAACAAGTTGTTTTAGTAAGAAAAATCAAACCCGAGTCAACATATACATTCTACACTTATTAAAAGATTATTCATTCTAATTTCAATTTATTTTTCCTAACAGACATAATCAACAGTTGGTAAATCCTAATAATTGCAACAGTTGCCAACAAAATAATACTTCTAGCATGTTTTTATTTAAATATTATTGCACTGTATTTGTTTAATTAACGATTATTTTTATTAAAAATAAATTGAACCTTAATAATTTCACAATAATTATCATAGGTTATATAGATTTTTAGTACCAACATAACTAAAAAATATTATAGAGAATTAAATAAAACGGTAATAATTAAATAAATATGCTTATCAAAATCCAATTCCAAATAATAAAGTAATTATCATGGGTGTGATCGATTTTTATATCGTAACGTACTGGTATTGTGTTCTAAAAAAACCAATACGGTATTATTATGCATTTCTGCTAAAAAAGAAATAAGCAAGAGAATGGGAATTAGTGTTCTGGTAATTACCCATGGCAATATTATAATTCAAAGCGAAAGCGAAGGCGAAGGCTGGATCTGCACGGGTCGTCAGGAGCACGTATAAATAAGAACCGCTCCCTCAGGTAAGACGGCGTAGCAGGGTTGTACAGAATATTGAAAATATAACAGAGAATACGAGTGTTCCTACGCTGTCCGATAGGGAGCCACTTGAGTTCTCTGCGAAACTGCGAGACATGGTCGTACTTTCTCAGGTTGAATATGAACCGAATGCACAAGTTTTGCAATCTCTCCAACTTGTTTAAGAGTTCCTCAGTGATATCTAGAAAACAGGCATCTGCGTAGTCCATAATGGGTTGGATAAGAGTTTGGGCAAGGGAAATTTTGGTTCTTAAAGGTAGAAAGCTATGGAGGCACTTTAGGGAGTGGAAGCTATAGCGTACTTTTCTGCTAACCTCATTGATATGAGGACTCCGGGACAAGTTAGCATCAAAGAGTACTCCCAGATTCTTGGCGGTATCCGAATAGGGTATCCGAGTTCCATCCAGTGTGACAGGAGCAAGTGCGGAGAAATTGAGCTGCCTGCGCATATGAGTGCTACCAATAATCATTGCTTTAGATTTGGTTGGATTGATACGTAGTCCAAATGATTTAGCCCAGACACTAATGCAATCCAGCTCGCGGTTAATAGCAGATACTGCAGAGGAGGCATCAGTCACCGCAAAATGATTGTATATCTGCAAGTCATCGGCATAAAGATGGTAGCTAGATGAAATCAGTCCGGTGACAGAGTTGATGAAGATGAAGAACAAGAGAGGAGAGAGACCACCCTGTGGTACACCCGCAACAAGTCTACACCAGTTGGAAGATTGACACCAACTGAACACGCTGCGACCGCCCTCGCAGATATGAATCAAACCAGGAGATAGCATTAGAGAAAACATTAATACTCTTCAATACCCCAAGCAAAATGTCAAAATAGATCGATTTAAAAGCACTACTAAAATCCAACAATATTAGTAAAATTAGTTTTTTCCTCTCCAGAGCCCATCGAATATCATCAGTCACTTTAACGAGAGCCGTAGCTGTACTGTGGCCTTTACGGAATCCAGATTGGAAAGTGTTGAGGAGGTTAGAGGAAGATAAAAATATAGACAGTTGCTGGTGCACGATATGCTCGAGAACTTTTGAGAGAAACGGAAGTATGGAAATTGCCAGAAAATCGGTAACTGTGGAAGGCTTAGGAGATTTGGGTAATGGAATAATAATAGCTGGTTTAATGGAGTCAGGAAAGGTACGAGAGAATAGGGAATAATTGAAAAAGTGAGTTATAATAGAAAGTACAGTAGGGAGAAGTGGAAGAATCATACTATAGCAGATATGATCAGAGCCAGTCGCGGACGAGGAAATAGACAGCAGCGATTTTGTTTCCGCCTCTGATACAGGCATTAAATGAAAAGGTGGAGTCTGTGGAGTTGGGACACTAGAAAGCGCTTACAAAGTGCTCTGCTTGGTAACTGCGTCCAGTGAGACGGGTGGTAGAGAGAAGTGGTCATTTAGGGCACACAAGTCTATCCCTGGAGTCATAAACAGTCGATTTGCTAATGCCAACAGACCTGAGAAATCTCTATGTGTCCGAGGAGTTTCAGTTGTTGAGAGAGTTATAGAAATGGCGTCGCTTTGCGTCTCTACATATAAGGCTGCAGCGGTTGCGTAGGGTCTTGAATGCGAGCAAGTTGTGTCCCTACGAGCCATTACGGTTTTAATCACCGGGTTGTGCCTGATCCTGACCCGTCTTAGGGGGGCGTGTTGGTCAAATAATTCTATAACCCTCGACCCGAAAATGTCCACCATTTCATTGACATCTATCGAATTCAAAATGGGCGTCCAGTCAGTGCCACTGGCGTGGCGTCACGACGTAATACCTCTAGGTCAATACCCCTAAAATTGCGAAGACAACGGTACTGTGCCTTAACCACAATAGTCCCCACACCACTATTCTTGGGCGGGCGATGGAGTACATAACACTGCCCCTGTATTAAACCTTCAAAAAACACTTTTTCAACAAAAGATACCAGATTATAACGCAAGCCGAGGAAAAGGACTACTCCGGTACTAAAGAAGTACGCGTTTACACCGACGGCTCCAAAACAAAGAATGGCTCAGGAGCCGGCGTACACTCCTTGGACCTTGGCTTAAATATCCACCTTCCACTAGGTGAACACAGCTCGATCTTCCAATGCGAGTGTGTCGCCATAACAACAGCAGCGACGGCAATAAGCGAAAAGCAGGTTAAGGGTTTTAACATAAAGCTCCTAACCGACAGCACAGCCGTTCTAAAAGCGCTAGACCACCGAATAACCAACAGCACACTAATAGCAGAATGCCAAACTGCTTTGAACCAGCTATCCACCCATAATGTAGTAACGCTACAGTGGATAAAAGGGCATAGTGGGTCCTACGGCAACGATGCTGCGGACGAACTCGCGAGGAGGAGCTCCTATATTACCACTGCTGGCCCACTACACTACTGCCGATACCTTTTTCACAGATCCGTACCTGGATACGCCAGAGCTCTGTGGAACTACATAACCAAAGATGGGTACAAACCATCGAATGCAGGCAATCAAAACAAGCTGTGCCGTCGATAAATAAACGGCTAACGAAACGTCTCCTAAGACTAGACAGAACAAGTCTAAGGACAATTATGGGGACAATAACGGACCACTGTCCCCTCAACAAGTACCTACATACCATCGGCGTCACGGATAGCCCCATTTGCAGGGTATGTTTCAGTGCCGAAGAAACGGCCGCCCACGTAATACTGGAATGCGAGGCAGTGGCCGCCCAACGATCCCAAATCCCCGGTCGCTCCGCGAAGCCTGTGAAGCTCCAGTAAGCTTCTGCGTTTCTGGGCGGAGCTAGGCTGGCTGCTCTAGCACTTAACCACCGACGAATCGCGCGCAAAATATGAATTATAAGTACTGATCGCATTGTAATTAAAACGAAATATGATTTTAAAAGACTTAACGAAATTAAATTTGTACGTTTTTCCCCCAACTAAATGCTAAACGAACCATTAATATTGCGTGGACTAAAATAGTTCATGCTTAATAAAATAATTATTCAATTTTATTGAATGGAAAACATTCTAAACAGACACTCAAATACTTTGATGTGTGAGGCAAAATCACAAAAACCGTTTCCTATCAAAACAGTACGTAGACAAAATATACTAAAGCGCCATGCGCGTCAGTTTCTACGTAAAGCAAATTTACTTATCTAATAATCAACTAGTAGGTACGGCCGGCAATAAATACTAAAGCGACATCAATGATTCAACATCAGTATTTTAAGTTGCTGAACAAGGTTGAATTGGCTGGTGTCAGTGAATAAAAATACTGAAGCGACAACGACTAAAAATTAATCAAAACTTGTACTACGTAAGTTTTTGCCACGAATTCAAAATGATGAAAAATCTCCTTATTTTGAAGTGCTTAAGTGCCAAAAAAGTGCCCTGATCAACACGAAACCCAGACCATTCGACGCAGAAAAAAAAATCCTATCCAACGATATATATAACTCATTTTGACTAAAATGGCGCTTTAGTATTATTGGCTTTCCAGTGACGATATTATACACTGGGGTTCCCGCTAGTGTGAGGTACGAAGTCAAGGTTAATTTTTTCTGCAGACCGAATCGTCTGTCCAAGTTAGCCACAATTGGATACCGAAGGACGCCGAGAACTTTTCTCATCATTATGTATCTATCTCATAAGTTTTATTTCCAGTAAATATTAATGGCTAATTAGCCTATGATTCGTGGCCATGGCTGTAGTTTTCTATTTGGATTTGTTGATATTATTAGGGCAAATCTTCACCCCACCATTTTTTGAGACGGTTAGTAATACGCGTATTGAAATGTATGATTCACGAATGGCGAATAAAGTTTCGCGTAATCATTGCCAGTTTTATCTCCATAATAGCACAGATAATACTGCATAAAACAAGTCACTGGGACTAGTACCTAAACGTAAGAGTGTTGCTATAAAAATAAATGTATTAATTTATACATGCAATATTTTTGTACTTAGCGATTGGCTCATAGAGTAATATTATTAAGGCTGTAACACACATCGTCACTCGCTCATAAAAAATCTTGTTTCTAGAAATAAATAAAATAAATGCTCAAAAACATATCTATCATTTTTTGGGCTCGCTCTAACAAAAAAGGCGCCATTCATATCCGCTATGATAAAGACGACAGCTGCGATAATCTCTAAATAATTAATATTAATTATTTCTGTTTCTTTGTTCGCAAAATCTCAGTAATTGGGAAAAAATAAGATTCATTGTGCGATTCCCATTTTAGGATGTCTCATTAATTTTGGCACCTCTGCTCGTCTTGGTGTCGTGCTTTAGAGAATGGATTTTGGATTGTCCATTATGGTGTTAAATGGGCTTGAAATTTTCAAGATGTTTTTGGCGATTCGTGCGACGATTCTGTGTAATTACGAAATATGGAGTGGCCGTAAATGTTTAAGAATGCAGAGCAAAAGAAAAACAGTACACAAAATGGACTTCACACAGACATGCCCCTCACACACGCACATACACACAAATATACATAATACATAAAAAGCACACAGCATTGAGCTCAAGTCGGCTTTTCTATGTAGCTGATGAGATGTGGATGAAAACCCACATTGCTAGAAATATAAGAGTGTGGAATTTTGAGTAGTATTTATATTTTAAAGACTAAGTATAATAAGGAATATAATGCGTTCAATACGCGGAGAGGTGATAGTTGTCATAAACAGTAATAAAACTTTGAAGAATATCAACAATTTATTTAAGTCTAAAGCCAAAAAGTAGTAAAATGATCTCCATCCTCTCCTTTAATAAGGAATATATCGACAAAACGTGGATTATTAACAGATTACACACACCCTTCAGAGCATTACAAAGAAAACTTCAAAGATTATGTTCTAATAGACCCATCTATAAAGACATAATCATCAAAGTTTACCACCACAAAAGCAAGCCTGCTCATTAAAATTGCAAATCCACCATGGCTTTTCACGAACCCATAAAAATCTATTAACACGACTTGCATTTTAAGGGTTTCGTTGAAAGTCAACTGGGAAATTACGATGCAAGAAGACTTTCTGAAAACGTTGAAATTTTGATATCGCACTTGTTCGTGCAAGATTGTTCGTACAACGGAACGGCTTGAAGCCAGCTTATATTATATGGATGTGGAAATAAACTTAGCAAGTTACTGTTCTGATTGTGAGAAAGCAAGCAGAGAATGAATTTTAATATCATTATTAATAAGACACTTGTACTTTTCCACAGTATTGAAAAAAAAATATTGTGGAAAAGTACAAGTGTCTTTTTCAATATGTGTAGCAAGTTCCGCTTAGTGCTATCTATCTATCAACAGTATAATCGCTTTAACAGTCTAAATACGAGTATCATCATTTTCTAATAGCAGAAGAGCAGTATTATGTTAAAAATTGTGGTTTATTTTCTATTTATTTTAAATAAATTGGAACGGCCTCTAAAGATTATTAAAGCTTACGATATAAACCAGCTGTTGCCCCCCATGAGCGCGGACCTGGGCGTAACGGATGGAGCCGCCTGTCACCCCAGCAGAAACAGGCCGCGGCGGGGGCGCGCTGAGAAGCGTACCTCCCAATTCCGGAGGCGAGTCGGGGACACCGTTGTCCCCTCTTCCGATGTAGGTCGGACCGTAAGGGATGGCCCTGTGTCAGCCGGCACGCGAGGGTTATGTCGGAGACAACCTAACCTACGGCCTAGCACCACGACCCCCAATCGGCGTGTGGTTTTAGTCTGTTCGAGTCCGACATAACCTCCACTTTTGGCTCCGGCGGGTGAAAATTACCGCATGAAAAAAAGCCTGCGGTTTCATTCATGAATGTCAGTTATGGCGCCCAAGCATAATCAAGACCTGATCTACCTCTGTACCAAATTTCAATAACTGACAAACAGAAAGACTTAGGTTTGCATTTATAGTAATTTAGTACTGATACGGATGTATGCAGAAATAAACTTAATAAGTAACTATTCTGGTTGTGAGAAAGCAAATTAATTTAATATCATTTTCTAATAGTACTCTTAGCGGTAATAAGATTAGTTGTATGTTTTCTATGTATTTTAAATAAACTTGAACGCCTGCTAGAGATTGTTCTAGATTGAAAAATATCCAATTATCTAGGGGCAGTTTCAGATGATAGGAAAATAGTAACAATATCGTGTTCGTGGTAATGGTAAAGTGTAGTAAATTAAATCGGATATTATATTGTATTTAGCAGAAAAAAATACGGACGGAGAGCCAATTAGCAACTGTATATTTTTATGATGGTTAAATAACCTTTTACGGGAATTAAATCACATATAATTCACACACACAAACAAAAGGCAACGCACTTGTGACTCCTCTGGTGTTGCGGGTGTCCATGGGCGGCGGTGATCGCTTACCATTAGGCGATCCGTCTGCTTGTTTACCTCCCTATTCCATAAAAAACGCCATCTAAAACTTTGTTTCTTCCCATCTGCCTGAATCTAGATGCAATTTGGAAAGAAAGAAAGAAAAAAATATTTGGATAGATTATAGTCTGAAATTGATAGGCTATTTCCTATCCCTGGACTAGGATCTCATGAATTGTGGAAATGGGAGCAGTTTTCCACTTAGGATAGGATAGGGGACTCTTTTATCTGCACTCAACCTCTCTCTTGGGCAATTGTGCGTAGAGAGTACTGGCTAGAGCAGCCAGCCTAGCTCCGCCCAGAAACACAAAACGCAGATTTCCACTTATGTGAAGCTGCGAAATGTAGCTTGTATTTTTAATACTTCACTTTTTAAATCGTTTGTGACTATCATAACACAAGGTTTAAGATTACTTGGTGTTTCGTTGTACAATTTGCTAAAACATAACAAAAATGTTACCACTTTCATACGGTTCCTCGCCATTTTTATTTCTACCCTACACTCTCCGGAGTTATACCTCGTTGTCATTTGTATTCTCGACTTGACTTTTTTATGCATTAAGATATTGTGTGTACGTGGGTTTAGCTAAGATTGTAGGTAGTGAAATAAAGGATACATGATTTTACTCAGAGCCGGGTACGTGAAGTACGTAAACATTTTGTACATCTGAAAATAAGGCACGTTTGCACTGTGAAATTTCCGGCGATTTTTCCAGCAGAATTCTGTGATGAACCTAAGAAAAGAAAATCCTCTTTCAAATCTGTGTTCTGCTAAAGAATTATGATTGAATTTCCTATGAATCTTTTCTACATTACCTCCCATAATATTCTTTTACTATATCGTTTATTTTTGTACATAACAAAATCTGATAAACTTTAGCGAAATTTTATTCACCCTGCATGGAGTTGTGTATAAGCATAATAAAATTTCAAGTTCTATTGTAGATATATAGGACGTATGTTTAGTATATTGGTCTGTCTTACATAAACAGCTCTTTCCCAGTGGGGTATGGGGTCTGATGGGAGCCCTGGGACATCCTTCCGAGGGCTTACCCGGGGCTCCCAACCATAGGCTGCTGGGCGTTACCGTGGGGGTTTTTAGTCGGTAGGAGTCCGGCATAACATCCATGAAGGATTTTCCCCCACGGTAAAAAAAAGTGGGGTAGGCAGAAACCACATATTTCTACGTGCTACGATTCTGGCATACAACTTTAGTTGGTCTCTCTTTAAGACATTGCAATATAAGTTGCATCCACAGGGTCTAATTCTCTAACTGCATTAAAGAATAACTAAAGCATTTTAGTTCCAACTTAACCCTGTAAATGCTAGACGGGTTATACACGATATATAACCTGTAACTTACAGTGAAGCTAACGTTGTAGAATGACCGGCGTGGGTGCACTAACAGTAACAATACAGGGGAAAAGGTAATAACAACGAATAGATACTACCTACATTGTTGGGAACTAAGGACGGTGACTGACTTGCTACAAATACAAGAAAAAAATGGACAAATATGGAGTATGTTTTTGTTTTTTTTTTGTTCAAAACATAACATTATATGGAATAAAACATTTTGAACCGCCCGCTTAAACCACGAGGGCTTTGCGAGCGGGAGTACTCATGATTAAATTTGTCTTAAGTGACAGACATAACGTGTATTGGCAGCAGATATAATTTTTGGTTCAAAGTATGCTAGGCTAAGATTGTAGGGGATTTGAGGGGAATGTGGGTGACCCAGGACAGCCACCGAATTGCGTAGAGATTGATTGTGTGGTAAAATCGCGAAACCAATAGTTGTTTCTACAACGAGAGCGTACAAAAATAAAATAATTGACTATGTTTAAATGAATAGTACGCCATCAGTTAAAAACACAAACAAGGCCCTTATTAAGCTTGACCAATCGTAACATAACTTCGTTTGTTCGTGTTATCTGACATTAAGTTGATTTAGTTTAACACCTATTTTATCTCTTTTTTCCTAAGTCCTACTTGAGCATTTCATTTTTCCCGATGTATTCGAACCTGTTTTATCTTCTAAACCAATTTAAATTCATCTTTTACTCACTTTTTTTTTAAATATTCATGGTCAAGTATATGTGTCAGGTCAGAAACCACCTTTACTTTGGAACCTATTGCAGATGTTAAATTAAGTTTTCATGCCAATATGGGAAATAACCTTACCATGTAATGTTCAATTAATAGACGCATAAATGGTTGTAATTGCTGTTCTCGGTTGTAAAATTGTTCTTCTGTATAATCGCGTTGAAGCCATTTAATTTTCGTGCCTACGAGCAATGGTATCTTTAACGTCCTTCTAGTAATTTACTCATACAGAGCTGTACATATGTAATTTTTTATGGAGTAGGCAACGATTTGCAAGCTTCCATAAAAGGTAGGAAGGTTTCAGGAACTGGGACCGCGGTCCAAGATTCCTATCTTAAAACAATTCTTATGTTTGAGAAGTATTTTGGGACTGCGAATAAAATAACCAATTATGTCTGAAAGTACCACCAGTCAAAAAAGTGGGAAATTGCTTCCTATATGACGTGATGTAACTTACGATAGATAAGTGGTTAAGAACTTACAATACCGTGGGTTCAAATCCTGGCCATTATACTTCCGACGTGAACTCAGTCCTAACACAATAACGAGCCTTTAAAAAAAATTAAATCAGCCTACTTCTGGATATATAGATGTCTCCCAATATGCGTCATAGTACCCAATCTAATCAACATCCAGTCTATCCCAGCCACCTTTTCACATCGTCTACCCATCTTGCTTGAGGGCGTCCCCACCTTCCGTTTGCCTTTTACAGTCTCCACTTTAGGACTCGTTTGCTCCAACGGTCACCGGTCTTTCAACAGATAAGGCCACCCCATTACCACTTCAGCCTTTGCCCACGGCTCCACCCGCGAGGATGTCGGTTATCGCGACAAACATACCCTATGTCCTTTTTCATGGTTTAATCTACCCCTGTACCAAATTTCATCAGAATCCGTTTAGTGGTTCAGGCGTGAAAGCGTAACATACATACAGACAGACAGACAGAGTTACTTTGGCATTTATAATATTAGTATGGAAGTATGGATTAGAATAATATTTTCAAATAGATACCTACTTAATTTTATTTAATTAATATATTTATTACAAAGTCAAAAATTAAAAATGCCCCGCCCTTCTACGTACCCGGGGCTGTGCCCGGGGCAAAAGTGTCCATCACGCTGGCGGCATTGCCCCGCTGGATAGCCATGGAAGATACTTATTAAATTAAATTTATTCTATAGGCTATAGGTATATGTAATGTTACAACTGTGACAAAAAATTATTTTCACACTTCGTTTTATACATCAAACATTTTAATATAACAAACCTGCCTTATACACATACAATAGGATCGTTGATTTGCCACTTGAGTTATTACGGTTGTATCATAGATAGAAACATAATTTATACTTATATATTATTCCAATCACGATCAATTCACTTATTTTTTACTAGCGGATACGGCGAACTTCGTACCGCCCGCGTGGCGTCCGATTCCGTTCCCGCTGCACCCTCTACTATATTAAGCATGTATTATACATATAAACCTTTTTCTTGAATTACTGTATCTATAATATTAACGGGAATTAATCATGGTATAGGCTGTTTAACATCAGACAGACATCAGACAACCTCAGATGCATGGCCTAATAGTGTTCAGAATACGGCCTCACCTCCTATTAGGTACGCGAAACCAAATACAATGATTGGTGAAATGTGGGTGTTAATTCACCTCTGTCTAACCCTCCAGGGGTAAAGGCATGATTATATTATGTACTAGCTTTTGCCCGCGGCTCCGCCCGCGTGGATGTCGGTTATCGCGACCAAACATAACCTATGTCTTTTCTCTAGTCTAATCTACCTCTATACCAAATTTCATCAAAATCGGTTCAGTGGTTAAGGCGTGAAAGTGTAACATACAGACAGACAGACAGACAGACAGACAGACAGACAGACAGACAGACAGACCGACAGACAGACAGAGTTACTTTCGCATTTATAATATTAGTATGTATGTATGGTGTAGACTCATCGTCAGCTTCGGCAGCTTATATCAGCAGAACATTACTTTTTGTTGTATGTGCGCTTGTTCTTTTGTTTCTGTATCTCGTAGGTTCATGTTTGAATAAATATTTTTTAAATATTTTCTTTCTTTCCTTCTTTCTATGTCTAATACCTTGGATTTACCTAACGTTCTGACCAGTCAGTCGGTTTAACCTCGTAGTGGTCCCATACATTATTTAACTGTTATTGAACTGTGGACATATGCGTTTATGTATAGTCTTCAATTAAACATAAATCAAATTGCACAGCTGTGAAGCCGGGTTAAGCCAGTCAGCTATAAACACTAACTCCACTTGTATCATTACATAATAAAAATAACTAAACAGATGGCTGTCAGGTAGATTAATTTAGATTAATGATAAAACTTGAGTTACACATTAAAGCACGTAACTTATTACACAATCATTAATAAGTTAAGTTGCGATTCATTAATTATAACGTGTTGACAGACGATTAATTTGAGGTGGTATATGAGTAAGACATACTAGACAACCAACCCTGGTTTCACCCGTGCCATACTTGAATACCCTTAGGCAATATATTATATGCCCATAACTTCATAAATCTACAAATAATGTATGGAAATTTTCCAGATTTTTTGACATTCATGATTACTGCTCCGCTCCCTTGAGTAGTAGCGTGATGATATAAAGCTTATAACTTTCCTCGATAAAGGGACTATAAAACACAAAAAGAATTACTCATTTTGAACAAGTGATTCCTGATATACGCGTGTTTAAACAAACAAACAAATTGCTCAGCTTTATAATGTTAGAACCAGATTAGTTGCACTTAGTATTTGTTGTGACACCACCTAAACTTTTAAAAGCTAATCATACGAAAATGTATTCTAATATTAGAAGCTGAAGAATGTGTTTCGAATGAGACATCTTTTTTTAGGCGTGTGGTAACTCCCAAGGGCAAAGGCAGAGGTTATGTACGAATTAAATGAATTAAAGCCGTACAATGTTTCGTAATAGAAGCTTATAGCTGGGGCTAAGGGTGTAACTTACTATTATAACCCCATAGGAGCCCCGGTTGACAAATGCTGCTTGCCCCGTATACAATTTTTTTTTATCAAGTACACGTCAATTTGACTTCACCTCGCCTGATGGTAAGATAAAGGCTAAGTCTTGGAAAGAGGGTCAACATCGTAAACATGTACCATGTTAACAGTGGTGGCACTCAGCTTGACGGCCTCATTAGATGCCTTTTCACGCCCCGTTTAAGGGTCCCGGGACTGTAGGGAGAAGGAAACACGTGAGCTGGCAGGGAGTTCCAGGTCTTAATGGTGCGGCGAATTTCGAAACTAGGTACATAACAATTTTCAAACAGAAAAAAGCGTTAGTGAGTTTTGTCGAGTTCGGAATATAACTCAGGCTCTTATGATCGTATAGCAAAGTTATACCAGACTAGCTTTTGCCCACGGCTTCACCCGCGTGGATGTCGGTTCCCGGCAATTATTCGAATTTTTCTCGCCGTAAAAACCTTCCCTGGACTTCCACGAATAATTCAAGACCAAAATTAGCCAAATCGGTAAAGGCGTTCTGGAGTTATATCGTCAGGACGGAAAACCCGACTTATTTTTATATAGTAGATTATAATTATTCTATACTTATTACATTTCATATAATATTTAGCTGTTGACCACGGTTCGATCCGAATGACCTAAGTACTGATTACATTCGCAAAACCCACGATACAGTACAGATCCCAATTGTCAAGATTAAAAGTGCTGTTTCAGACCATAAAATCAATCTCTGTACTAAATTTTATCCAGAATGCGTTCATCCGTTCTGATGACGTGACGACGAACTATCGAATTTACAATAACACTAGCTTTTGCCCGCGGCTCCGCGGTTTTATCAAAATCGGTGCAGTGGTTTAGTCGCGAAAGCATAACATACAGACAGATAGACAGACAGACAGACAGACAGACAGACAGAGTTACTTTCGCATCTATAATAATTAGTACCATGGATATACCACGGTTTTTATTTTACATAAAAACCGTAGGTATTCTTGGAACTTCCTTACTATTCTCACTGTAGGCTGCAAATTATCATACATTACAAATTCTCAAATATTCACACCGTAATTGTAGACAACTATTCATCATCTTTACTTTGATAGAATTCACATAACCAAACCACAGAACAGCCGCACTTATCCTAACCTACAGTCAAGAGTGAGTGAAGCATGACACTGTAATTTAAGCAGACAACAGACCGTACAAGTGCTTCGTACTGGCGCAAGTAACTCGCCCGGACTGCAGCACGCCTAACACGCCTAATATACGAGCGCACTGTAATGTATGTGGATTGTTTTAGCGCTAAATAGTAGCACAAATCAAGAATTTAGCGCAGGAAGTTAGCGCGAGTGGAGTTGTTGCAATTGTTTGTGGAACATGCTGCTGGATTATTTAGAAAAGTCCACGTTGTGATATATAGAGTTGTGTTATGCTTGCGTCAAAAGTTTTAATGGCTTGATTTGAAAGTAGGGCTAGAGGTTTTTGGAGTATAGAAATAGCAAATAGCATATTCACTGTGAATAGCAAGGCAAGTGGAAAAGGAATTCATCCTTGGTTGTTACAGTGTCTTATCAATGGATTTTTGTTTTCTTTTTATATCACCCATTTGGTAAACAAATATACTGTTTGATTCCTGGTTTAAGCAATCTCCAATTCTTAGAAAGTGATGTGTTATATTAGTTCCATAAATCCTTCTTCCTACAGTCCCGGGTCCTTTAAGCGGGGCGTGAAAAGACATCTGTTGAGGCCGTCAAGCTGAGTGCCACCATTGTTCACATGGTACATGTTTATGATGGTGACCCTCTTTCCGAGACCTTGCCTTTAGATTACTATTAGGCGAGGTGAAGTCAAATTGACGTGTCCGTTTATATAAAAAAGTATTCTGCTAGATTTGCTTCTATATCCTCTAAAACGTATTTAGGCGCGAATTATAAGTAAGAACAGTTTCCCTAAGAAAGCATTCTAGATATTGACTGTCCCCTATTTCAAAACATAACATAACAAACATAACATAACATAAACTCACGCCTGTATTCCCCGAAGGGGTAGGCAGAGGTGCTAGCACATTTCGCCAGTTTATGTTTAGGTCCCAATGTAATAGGTGGCGAGCCTATTGCCATTAACCGGGAACTTATAAACCTGCGATAAATACACACATAACTTCGAAAAGTCATTGGTGTGTGCCATGGTAAACCTGGGATCGAACCCGAGACCTCGTCTCAGCAGTCCATTGCCCGTACCACTAGGCTAAACCACATGTTTAAAAAATTCATTCGCATAATAAGATCAGACTCATGAAACAACTTCATTTAAAAATGATTGTGATATCATTATCATACCGTAAACCGTAAGAAATACCTTTATTAATGAATTACCACTTACTTTTAAGTCAGTCATGCACTTATTTACTATATAATTACAAAATAAAACCATCTTACAAAATGAGCTTCGAAAAACGAAAGAAATAATCCACTTGCTCCAGTAACTAACCCAATCAAAACACAGCATTAAGGCCATGACTAAAGAAAGCAATTTGCGTCTCGACGAATATAACTACACCCTTAATTGTCGCTGCCAATTGTCTCACTTCTGGTGCATTATTCTGCTTGACAACGAGTTTTAAACACAGTCGTAACGTGAGTAGACCCCAGATATGGAAAATATATTTTTGGTACTCAAAATGGAAGATCTGCCACCAAATGTTGGTTCTCTAACCAGTTAATCAACCAATAATAAAATTATGCCAAATATTATGTGTAAAATTAATGATTACCCGCAGAATATGACACCGCGCATTCCGACGCGGGTACGTAAAATAACGTATAGATAGGTAGGGAGGACGGAATATTAGCACAAAAATAGGTGTCAGCGTCGCTTTACAACATAGATCTTGTCAGCAAAACAATAAGTCCGCCGCCAAAATATTTTCAATTCAAACTATATTTCTCTCTGGATGGTAAACTCTATTAGAGTAGGTACAGACATCTGAAAGAACAGGCGATTTCAATTGATTAACATAGAAGAAGATGGAAATGGCGTAAAACCTGTCAGCTAATACGAACGCGTGTAGTCACGTTACGGCAAGTCAAGCCTAATAACGGCCCAGTAACTCGATGCGGTCTGTGGGCTCCATGTAATGTCGGTATATAATAATGTCGTACGATGTTGCGGCATGCGTGATCATCTTAATACGCTTTTATTTTGTACGAAACATGCTATTGAGCTGATGGGATTATCGCGGATTTTGTACTCGAATATTTTAGACAATTGTGGCTTTTATGGCGGCGTTAATTTGATGGTAATAAAGCGTTGTGGTTGTAGTTTCATTGCTCGGTTATTTCTAGAGAAGTTGATAGTTATCTAGGTTATCGAATGTATTTTACAGCATTTAGTATGCTAACTATACTATGCTGTAAAATTCATTCAATTATTTGGGCGGAGTTATCAAAAATCAATGTTTAAAAATTATTGTAACATCATTCATTGGTTCCGATAGTTCGTAAGAATATCGGTAGATGACTCCACCGTCGCCGTAAAGATGGGAAGTGAAATTTGAATAACATCGGGCGTGTCTAGGTAGCCGAATTGGTCAAGGCATTCGCCCTGTAAGGGAAAGATCGCGGGTTCGAGTCCCGCCCGAGAAGAATTTTTTTAAAATATGGGATGAAAGTTTGTATGAAACTTTGGCAATTTTAAACCGATTGGGCTGAGAATTTGCATGCATAAAGCTATTATGACGTAGGCATCCCCTAAGAAAGGATTTTGAGATTCAGGCTCTATAACATTAGTAATTTTTCAGTTTAAAATATACGAATTTCTGTATGCTTACGCCATCTAAATTTATCATTGCTCAATAGTGTTGACACAACACTAAGCGATAACCAACATCCACGCGGGCGGAGCCGCAGGCAAAAGCTAGTATAATATACAAACGTTCTAAGTATACAGGTATCCTACTAGTATTTCTTATAGCCCGACATTGCATACATGAAACAAATAGAGTCATCCATCTTACTCCGCCATTAAAGTAGACTCAAGACACAAGATTACAACCGACTCGCATCATCAAGGGACTTCCCGGTTTCTATATTTTGATTAAAGTCATATTTCAGAAAGTAAAAGTTCATTAGAACGCGCGTCGTTTGCGGTAAGACAGCATTTGTCAAGCAGATTATGTTTGTTGTGAAACCAAGACCAGACTGCACGATTTATGTTATGTAGAGAGCATTCTTAATTAAAGTACAGGAAATACACTTCATGTTTGTATGTACACACACTTCATAAATATCTTGACAATGAAGTCTCAAAAAGTGTTCTTAAAAAAAATGATTAAAAATGGTTGAAAAATCATTCATTGGTTCCAACGGTTCGTAAGAAAGTTGGTAGATGGCTTCATCGTCACCCTTAAAGACGGAAAGAGAAGGGAAATTTTAAGTGATTCAGTTGTGGCTCAAAAGCTCAGTTGGAAGAGCATTCCCCCTGTAAGGGAAAGGTCGTGGGTTCAAGTCCCACTCGAGCGCTTCTTTTTCGCGTTGTATTTTGAATCTCAAAATGATCTTAAAACTCTCGTATTAAGAGCAAATCCAACTGTTTTATTGATTTATGTGGTCTTCTTCTTCTATCGTGGCGATGGCGCCTCGGCCCTCAAATTATCTTCTCCCAGTGTGCTGCCACCTGTATGGCGTTCTCGGAGGCGCACATGAGGTCTTGCGGTGTACATGTGTATGGGCATTTAGCACATGACAACAGATGGGCCATTGTTTGTGGAGTAACTCCACATTCACATCGCAGGTCCGCCCCCTTCGAGAACCCGTTATGTTGTATATGTGTATGTTGTATATGTAAAAATATGTGGTAATATTGTCCAAACGAAAGGTGTGTAAGTACCAAATATCAGAACAATCAGTCAACTGGAAGGGGGTACAAAAACGATTAAAAGATCATTTTGAGTACTCTGTATGTCAACATCTTTATTATGATGCTGACTGTACCCGAATCATACTTTCCAGATAGGTATTTTTTTAAAGGACACCTCAATTGAACTTCCCCTTTTTTTTTTAATTTTTTTTTTATTTATTAATTTTTTTTTTAAAAAGAATATTAGAACCGTAGTTACTAATATTCCCTCTAACCCCTCCAGCTAAGCTAAATTGCTTGTGTTAGGAGTGGGTTCACGTCGGTAGTGTAATGGCCAGGATCGAACCCGGGACCTCTCGATCGTAAGGTCGACTCCTTAACCACTAAGCTACCGACGCTTCTTTAAAACGCTAAAAGCAAAGTCTCGGAAAGAGATTTACAATTACAAACATGCACCATGTTAACAATGGTGGCACATAGCTTGACGGCCTCATCAAATGCTCAAAAATAGGAAGAAGGAAACACGTGAGCTGGCAGGGAATTCCAGGTCTTAATGATGCGGCATAGGAATGAGTCACTGAAACGCTTGGTTCTCGATGGAATATTCTGCACCGTACGAGGGTCATCTAAGCCCTGCACGTGTTTTCCTGTGTAGGAAAGGAGAGGGGGGACTAATTGGAAGAACTCATCAGAACATTCACCATGGTAGAGACGGTAAAATTGGTAGTCATCATTATAACGTAGCATAGTTCCCAGTTACATTCAAGGCTGTCACCTTTAGGCCCGGGTTTGCTTTTGATTTTATTTAAACGGCTTTTATGGGATCGACTGTCATTTGACCACCTAATCCTCTCAAGGTTGTTTTGTCCGTCAGTCCGCGGGTGTTGAAAAAAGTTGGTGAACATCGAACCAAACTTAATGGCGGCTCGGAAGTTCGTTCGATTCATAGATGTTTCAATATTGTCCTGCAAACTAAAGGATCGAAGGTAAGCGAATACCGGCAGCTGTAAACTGCACACTACGCTTAGTATTAGTAGTGAAAAGTGTTAAAAAACATCAGTCAGACAGGGCCAAAAAGAAAATGCTTTTACAACGTTAATGGAGTCTTAAAAACAGCCCGCCATTTTTTGATTGCGTCATTCCATTTCACGAGCAAACATTAAACCATTTAACACTAAAAATAGAACCGAAAAATTCTAATAGTTCAACTAAAAAAGCAGTAGGTACAGGGTTATCACCCGAAATTGTCCAATTACGTTCAATAAAAACCGCACAACGCGATCGCCAAATCGTTCCCTTTGACCGCTGGTCCGGGCGAAAATTAAAAAAGAACCAATCGGTACAACCCTGCAATGATAAATGTGGGTTAGTGGGAACGAGCGGGATGTCAGAAGCACCCGGGTACAACAGGGTTAAAAAATTGAAGGCGACCATTCTGTTATGTTCGATTTTTGAAATCAGATGTAGTTACTTTATGTTCTGAGTTCATTTTCATTTAATAGAAGCGTACAAAGTTTGCTCATTATTTGAAACAGAGCCCGCTTCTTATTTTGAACTGGTAGGTATGTCATGTCGGCTTTTCTGGGAGTAACTGCCATGTAAGCTGTAAGCTGCAAGCTTTTTGATTAGCAGGAGAGGTAAGGCACAAAAAGTGTTGGCGGGGTTTTATATACTCAACTCTTGAGGACACATATGGATGGATATTATGTTTTGTGATACCAATTTTTTTTCTATGATTTTGTTTTTTTTTTCTAATCGGCTTTTTTAAGTAAAGTTTTACAGTCAAAGTAACTTGAAAGATAAGCTAATACCGATGGCGACTGTACTTAAAGGACCTTCACAACAAGCATTTTTAACCTTCGTGAGAATCGTGCAAAATGTATTAAAAAGATAAAAGTTATACATTGGTTGTTTCTTTTCAATTAAGTACGTTTGCCAAAGGGCAATATAAAAGGTTCTATTAACGCCGCTTTATACAAGGTCTGACGGCCATTTTCAAGAACATAATCGCTAATTTTTTAAGGATTTCTTCTCCTCTTGACAAGTGGCTTTACGTTTGTAGAATACAATAGAATGATCAATGCATGAGATTGACATACGTTAACAAATGTAATGAACGTCATAAACTACAAAATACATATCGATCCCATACATTCAACATTATTTTCTACAAAGATTTATCTAAAAAGGCATCCAACTGTGGGTTACCAGCTCCCTATTCCCAATTCCTAAGCGACTACAATATGGAGTTCTTCAATACCCTTCTAATACCCTTATTGGAAGGTTTCTTCAGGGTCAGCAGCACGGGTGTACCGCCCCAGGCGTTGCACACGACTATAGGCCACGATTACCACTTTCCATCAGGTGGGCCGTGTGCTGTTCTGCCACTTAAATGGTAAAAAAAATAAATAAAAAGCTTTCAGAGTCCCGGCTTTGCCCGAAAACTTGTAAATACTAAATTTCAGCGCATTTACGGATGTGAAAAAAAATTTGCTCAGGTCCATCTCTGAAGTGGGTCGTTTTGAAAATTTGAGCACAATCAACGCAGACATTTTTGAAGCACAAACAAACCAACTTAAAAAAATATATGTATAGATATTATTTATGTGCTAAACAGGTTTTGGCATCTATTAATGATGTGTAATAAATGTGCATAACTAACAACCACAAAAATACTTAATAAACAATCTCTAGACATAATCATTATGCTAAATACCACTCCTGTCAATTCTGACATTTATATGTGTTATTTATTTTATTTCTACAATCATAAAACAATAATTTACTAAAGAGCCCATTTATATTTTATATTTATTGTAGTTTTTATCTATCGGTAGATAGTCTGTAAGAAATGGCTCGCGATAAGACCGCCTTCTGTAGCATCCAAGCTATAAATTATGTAAGCCAATTCGAAAAATTCGAAATTTATGAGTACCTAGTCAATGTGATTTTTGTTTTTACTAGATTATTAATAAAATATTTACAAGGGATTCCAGACATTAAGAAAAAAATTTAATACCTTCATTACGTCTGCACCCGAGTTTTGCCCTCGGACTTACTCTTTCTCTTCCTTCACATTTGGTTTACTTGACTTGAGTGACGGCCATTTGGCCTCTCAACTCCGAGACTTACTGTCTACGGAAAGTCTCATCCCGCATTCGCTAATCGGTAAACCAGCTTGCAGATATATCCTCTTTCCTACGACAATTGTATCTGTATAATGAGTAAAAAAAAAAAATTATAACATTTAGTCATGCTATGTACTGCGCCCAGTTTCACTGTGAGGTCCTCAATACTATCCCTAAGGAACATATATAACAGTTAGTTTGTCTTCGAAGGTCTTGATGGGGTCCCACCACCCATAAACTTCATAAATTTCAACAAACCCTTGCCTATATAACTCACAGACTGACCTCCGTCCCCCTTGAGCGCGGGCCTGGGGGTGACGGGTGGAGCCGTCTGTCACCCCAGCAGAAGCGCGCCTCCCCATTTTGGTGGCGAGTCCAGGACACCGTTGTCCCCCCTCCCGAGGAGGGCCGGACCGTAACCGAAGTGCGAGGGATATGTCGAAGACAACCTGACCTCCGGCCTAACACCACGACCCTCAGTCGGCGTGCGGTTTTAGTCGGTTCGAGTCCGACATAACCTCCCCTTCCGGCTCCGGCGGGGGAGGTATTCATGGGGCTTTGCGCACGAAAAAAAAAGTATATAAAACTTTGCTTCTGAACACACAACAGCCTCAGGGTAGAACCAAATCATCAGTATAAATCACACCCATATGTTTTAAACTTGCGAACGATAAATTCAAGTTGATTGAATAAATTTCAACATACATCGCTGTTGTCTCCTGATACATAAAACAATTCGCCATTGGTATAAATATTGGTTTTCGACTTGTTTGAAACTTTTACACAATTTATGCGGTGATTTAAAAGTAAAAGTATGACAGGGGTGTTGTCTGTTTTCGACTGTTGACAGTGAAGAATACAGTGTTCAAATTTGTTCACTTTTATTTTTAATTTTTTTGGGAATATATTGCTTTGGTACCAATTGATGTGTGTGGGATTAGTCGTAGAGACTGATGTCCCATCTCCTGCAATATTTTTTTTTTATATAAGGCACATCAATTTGACTTCACCTCGCCTGGTGATAAGTCTCAGGAAAGAGGGTCACAATTACAAACATGTACCATGTTAACAATGGTTAACTCAGACGGCCTCTTCAGATGCTTTTTCACGACCAGTTTAAAGGACCCGGGACTGTAAGAGGATGGAAACATTATCTGTTGACTTGGCTTATTTTGACTTTGATGAGAGCAACTGCCGTCTAACCCTCCAACTCTGAAAAGAACGTCAGCGCTAGAGCCTCGTCCATTAAACAGCAATTAGAATTAAACTAATATCTCGTCCGGGGTGCGAGTGATATGTCAAAGGTGGTGTTGACTAAACTCAGAATGTATGCATATGTGTATGTATATGTTTATCAGTATGAACCTATATATAAAACGTACCTATGTACATTTGGATGTGTATATATTACTCATATAAGTACCCATATAAATTCCCGTCCCTATAAGTTCCCTTCGACTCTTATGTAAAAATACACATATATTTAGACTTATTGCACCATACTGCCCAAACATGGTTTCTACCTCTTTCTCCATCTAAAGGCTGCCTGTAAGAGATTGCCACTGTACGATAAGGCCGCCTATTGTCTATACCTGCAATGTACCTACAAGCAACACATGTGTTTTTCCCTGGTGAGACACAATAAAGATAAACTTTACTTTACTTATAAAAAAGCAATATTAACAAAGTAGGTCATGAAACAAAGACTTTTAACCCAGTTAAAACTTAACAGACCACAAATCATTCACAAGCTTATTTTTAAAAAGCAGTCAGCTCCAAAACTGTGGAGCGTGAAGATAAATTCAATGAAAAAAAAGACGCGACGTCCGACAAGCCCGCAAAGTGTAAAACTCAGGACTTGTAGTCATATCTCAGAGATTCTGGCTGGACGCCAGGTCTGTAAGACTCACTCGAATAGAGGATGAAGGGTATAAGTGTTATGGTATCGAAGGGTACATGTTACGGACCATTTTCGTAAGTGGTGTGGTTTTAGTTTAAGTAATTCATGCACTGTTCTGTTCTTTATCCGACAGTAAACATACAGTTCATGACTAAGTGCCCGTTTGACAACAATAGGCTCACCCCCTATCACGTGGGACGGAAAATCATAGTTGACGAAATTTGGGTGTTAATACACCTCAGCTTACTTCGGTATATGTACATGTATGTAATGTAAGCAATTCATGTAGGTATTACTAACGGAGCGGTCCATGCTGCAATAAATACATTTTTATTCCTCACATCCTAGCCGGGTATATACCAAGTGCTATTCTCAAAAGACACCCAAGAAATGTATTAGAACACATTTTAGAGATGTTTCCTAAGGTATAGGCTCTGGGATTTTCTTCTCCAGGTTGCGATTTACGGACTCCTGGTAAATCAGAGTTTGGACTGACACCACTATCGGTATAAAAATGACTGAATCCTCATTCCATGTGTCGCTAATCTCTTGGCTTTCAATATTTTTGCTTTATTTTGCCTTCACTGAGATTTTCGTTATGAGAGAATTTTTAGAACGTTATCATATGGCGGTTTCCTCAAAAAACCAGCTCACGTGTTTCCTTCTTCCTACAGTCCCAGGTCCGTCAAGCTGAGTGCCACCACTGTTAACATGGTACATGTTTGCGATGGTGACCCTCTCTCCGAGACTTTGCCTTTAGCTTAACATCAGGCGAGGTGAAGTCAAATTGATGTGTCCTAGATAAAAAAAACTATATATAGTTAATCTCTTGCTTATTTTTTTTGTCTTCACTGAGATTCTGCTTATGATAGGATTTGTGTATGGTCTACTCCGAAAAATAACCCGTGTAATGGACAGGCACCAAGCAATTTTGAACCGGAATACTAAAGAAACACAACCTAAATTACCTTGTCATGGAGTTAATACTTACTTCTTTTTTGTTATTATCCAGTTTCCAACTGTTCAAATTTAGAATAGTTAAATTCCCAAGACTCATTTGGAACTATTTACAACAGTCACTAAAGGCACCTCGACATCCAATTAGCAACATGTTATGTAACAAGCTCACACTTTGCTGGCAACTTTGAACAAGAGCTTTAAAAAACGCTGTTATGATTCGTACTGCTCCACAAAGCGATATGGAGCGTCGTGCACAGGTGTATAAGGATTTTGTCGCACTGTAAGCGATAATACTAGCTTAATAACCTACCTTTATGGCTATTAACCTATTATAATCCATACTAATATTATAAATGCGAAAGTTACTCTGTCTGTCTGTCTGTCTATCTATGTGTTACGCTTACACGCCTAAACCACTGAACCAATTTTGATGAAATTTGGTATAGAGGCAGATTAGACCATGAGAAAGAACTTAGGCTATGTTTGGTAGCGATAACCGACATCCACGCGGGCGGAGCCGTGGGCAAAAGCTAGTTTTAATATAATTTCGTGATCGGTCTCGGTATGAAAAGGTGACACAGTTAATTTTGCTTTTAGATTTATTTCAGTTCAGATACCAACGTCTAACAGTGGCTAATAGGCTGAATGTCAAGTAAATAGCCTGTCAGCCATACTGCCAGACATATTAAAATATATAGATACAACATAGGACATCTTATATAAGAGAATTGAAGTCTAGAGGCTAAGGTGAAACTTGCGATGGAAGGTCGCGAGTTTGGACCTTTACAGACTACACTACCGATGTAAACTGTCTCCCAACACCAATAACAACAACAACAAAACATAATAAAGCCAGTTCCATAGATTATGTCACTATTATGGTCATGTGTACCTACCTAGTTCAATTATGCAATGGATCTATCGTAGAACTCACATAGGTACAGATAATTTATAAAATCATAGTCATAATCTATGGGCTGAAGGAGATCCATAATGGTGGACAGTGTTGCCGTTATAAAAATATGATTATTAATGTCGGAATTATTTATTTAACTAACTATTTGGTAACATTTCTGTGTAGTGCTGCAGCTACGAGAAATAAATGTATTTTATTTCTTTCTTTCAAAATTTAGCATAGAAAGGGTAGCGAAATACGGGAAATTTCGGTTACCAGTATATTAGAAGACCTTGTAACTTACGTGAATAAACATATTTGGTTTGACTTGACATTTTATAAAAAAATCCTAATCCACTGCAGTAGGACAGGGCCTTATGCTCGTAACCCAGTTAGCCCAGCGGCCTATTTCACGACTGTGCTCGACTGTACACATGACACTATCGTATACCCCGTATAACTTATTGTTTGTACTTTTTTTATAAAAAACACTGTTGGTGATAGTACGCAATTTTTTAATCGCTGGTTCGTTAATGCTATTGCGCTATATGGATATGCATAACTTCTTTTTGGAGTGAAAAAAAAACTTTAGGCGCATTATGCACTTCAGAAGTGAAAACCTCTTGGGAGAACAAAAATCATGGTACTCGAGTCATTGTCACTGTCTCACCTCCGGTAATCGAAGACCCAAAGACGACGTACGTTTTAGTCGGTTTGATAGATAGATAGATAGATAGATAAATCTTTATTGTACACCAGTAATACAGTAAATGAATGGACAATACATGACATTATGTACAAATGGCGGCCTTATCGCTAAGAGCGATCTCTTACAGGTAACCTTAGGTTTGAGTCCGACATAACCATCTCCAGCGGCTCAGATTTTTCGCACGTTAAAAAACCCGTCACGACGATAAAACTCTTTAGACGCGTGCAATTTTTGAGTGAACGCCTTTGACCCGGCGAACTTCGTACCGCCAATTACTTCCCGCCCGCGTGGCGTCAGATCCCGTTCCCGCTGCATCCCCTACTATATTAAGCATGTATTATACATATAGACCTTCCTCTTGATTTACTCTGTCTGTTATAAAACTAAAACCCGACTACCGAAAAATCACACTTTAAAATGTAACAAACAAGAAAATATCAAGGATAGCCGTGGTCGTATGCCACTTTACCCTAGAATATATTGTTTTGTTAGAGTAAGTGGCATACGACCACGGCTATCCTTGATATTTTCTTGTTTGTTACATTTTAGAGTGTGATTTTTCGGTAGTCGGGTTTTAGTTTTAAACTTTATTTTTTATTTACATTATTTTGGCTAAAGCTAATAATTTATACATATTTGAAATGTACTTCTGAAGCCCTTTCATTTGATACCAAACACGGCATATTTATCTCAAATTTATTTTTTAACACAGTACCTTATGAGCGCTAGAGGGCGCCACACAAGTTTGAGTGATACGTCATATAGCCTATAACCACCGGGCAATAAAGCCGCTTGTAACGATACCTCATTTGTCTAGTTCTAATAAGTAGTTAAGGAGCTATGAGGGAACAAATGAACATACATGCATGCATACATACATACATACATACATACATAGCCTGTCAAAATCATAACCCTCCTTTTGGCTTCGCCGTAGTCGGGTTAAAAGAAACCGCATCAAAATCTGTAGCGTAGTTTTAAAGATATAAGCTTACCTACATAGGAACATAGGGACGCGGGGAGCGACTTTGCTTGTGTCAAGTGATGTAAATATTTACCTATGCTCTTTTTTACCCGACTGCGCGACGCAAAGGAGGGTAATGTGTTTATCAGTCTATGTATGTATGTATGTATGTATGTATGTATGTATGTTTGTTTCTATGTGGCGTTCTAGAGACCAAATGCGTAGGCCAATTTTGATAATTCTTACGTCAATCGATTCGTCTTAACCTTGCGAGTGTCACTAAAGACATTACAGTAATCAAAATTCACCACAGCGACAACCAGACGCCATATTGTCAAAATGAAAAAAAAAAGTCGATGAACTATGTCAAATGGGGTATCATTGAATAGGTATTTTAAAATCATCTTTAGGTTGCTTTTATCATTTTTCATTTTAAACAATAGTTTAGGATATATAACAATTTAAAGTTGTTTAACGAAACGATCATTCTCGCTAATTTTCTTACTTATTGATTTAAGTTTTTATTTCAAATATAAACGATATGAAGGAAATTACAAAAAGATATACATGTCATATAATAACTAAAAAGCATAAGATAAAACAAATGATTAAAAAATAAAAAACCCGACTGCCACTGAAAAGACCAAAATAAGTTTGATAGCAGGCGGTACCCATTTGCCAATCATAAACCGAAAGAAAATTAATGGGTACCGCCTGCTATCAAACTTATTTTGGTCTTTTCAGTGGCAGTCGGGTTTTTTATTTTTTAATCATCCACAGTATATTACTTGATAAAGTACAAAGTGCCCTCTTGACAGCAATCTTGTAGAAAACATAGTTAACTCATTGTGGGCGTTAATACGTTACACCTCTGCCTACCCCCTTCAATAAATCTATGAACGATTAAAACAACGTTATTACGGTAAGCTGATTGTAAATTACGTAGGTAAATTAATTGGTTGCAATGCAACTCAATTAGCTTGCAATTAATTTCTGACATCAGAATTGTTAATTAATTTATTGATTAGACAAGAATTACAGTTAAGTTAACTGTATATAACCTATCTGCCTACCTCAGTTGCACAACAGTAGTAAATGCTACTGTATTTGAGGTTTGATACCCAGATTAGTCAAAACGTTATTGGAGTTATCTTATAGGAATTTCTTAGCAGAAGTGCATTTAGACAATCTCTGGTTGTACCGAGATGGAGAGTTAGATAAACTTTTTCTCATAAGCTAATAATTAGTTTCACCTCCATTTTGCACAGAAAATACTCTATAATTCGATAACAGCGCCACCTACCGGGTCCATTTTATCATTTTCACAAGTAAAACGCTGATAAAGATTAATCACAATCGAAGTTACCTTATGACCGCGCGTAAAGTACAAACAAACATTTTTCAACAAAATGATGCTCCTTTTCACGCTATGCGGCATAAAAAAATTACAAGAAACATACAAAATTCAAGCCTTGAACTACACAGCTGTTTAGATAACAATATCGCTGAAGCATTTTACTAAATTGACTCTCTACAAAGGCCATATCTCATAAACCCTCATTCACATCAGGATATCACCCTATTTCCTACGAAGCCTTTTGAAAAACATCAATAGTCGTCATATAGACGACGGCGCGCCCAATTTGTCGTACATTCGACGTTATTATGATGTGTTGATGTAGCCATGATTGTTGATAGAGGGTTAGATTTAATCGTTGTTTTATTTGAGTGTAATAACGGAAATTATTCGAAATAATAAGATTATTGTATCGTGACAACATCAAAATATGAATATTTAAACTGTATTATGCTAACTGCGAAAATGTGAATGGATGTATATTACTCAATAATTCCAGAATTACTGAACGAATCTGGATGGAATTTGACACAGATATCCATACTAATATTATAAATGCGAAAGTAACTCCGTCTGTTTGTATGTTACGCTTTCACACCTAAACCACTGAACCGATTTTGATGAAATTTGGTATAGGGGTAGAGTAGACCTTGAGAAAAGACATAGGATATGTTTGGTCGCGATAACCGACATCCACGCGGGCGGAGCCGCGGGCAAAAGCTAGTAGATTATATTCTGGAATAGCACGTAGGCAAATTTTATGGCAGAAAAGGGAGTTCTGGGTATCATGAAAATCAAATCAGGGAAAGGAGTAGTAGGAGAGGGGACTCAAGGGTCCAAAGTGGAAGCTGTAGAGCTTTGATTTGTGCATCACACATTCTCACTCTAATGATGAAGAAGACAATCAACTGATTTAAAACGTATATCCCATCTCTTCCAGTGGGCGAGCCCAGTTGACAGCATTGATAGCACTAAGTGGAACTTGAGAACCCCTGTAAAACTGAAAGACTTACCAAAATGTGTGTGTTCGTAAACATCTGCTTACCCAGGAAATATACAGGCGTAAGTATATCTATATATCTAAAAGAAAGTAGTGTTAGTTACACTATTTATAACTAGAGAACGGCTGTACCAATTTGGCTGAAAATTGGTGGGGATGTAGTTTAGAACCAGGAGACGGACATAGGATACTATTTATCCCGTTCGACCTTTATTTTATCGGTAATAGGTTCATGTGGGTCGCGGTCACGGGATCATGAAGTACCAGGCTCACAGAGACTTTGAGGAATTTTATCTGGGTCGCGGGAACGGTAGCAGTGTGCTCTTTCTATTCCGAAGTTACGGAATCACTACGAATTACAGTTCAGTTCAATTTCTCATTACCTAAATTGAACTACAAACCTCTCAAGAGCGTCAGCAAAACAATTGCAGATACCCTTGTGTAACACATGTACACTCAGCAGAACTAAGATACCTCCATCAAAGTTAATTTGTGTGCTTTGACGCGCGAAATTCGTAAAGGAAAAGGTTTACAGACTATTTGTGTACTATTGTACACATAGTACATATAATGTGTATTGTTTACTGTGTACTGACATTGTTGTAAACAATCGAACCGTGAAATTAAGAAGTTAATTACGTAATTTCGAGTTGTGTGATTTTGATTTAGGGGCGAATGGGTCCCACGAAGATTTTCGGAGCCTGAGGTTTTTATCTCCACAATATTCCACAACATTCTACACAACGCTATCTAGACCCATGGTTAGCTTTTATAGTTTGTGTTATGCATTCTAGAATGCGGATAAACATACTTATATCCTTTTTTTGTAAATATATAAATCTTAGGTAGGTATACATAGAAACACCCAGACCAATGCAAAACCAAACCAGCAGATGAGGTACAACCTGCGCGCGTTCGAGGTATGGAATGAATTATTAGAGTTACAGAATAGGGACACTGTGAGTGTGGTATGTGACGGTACATGGCGTAAACAAAATATCGAGTATGTACGGGTAGATGAAGAACCTACTACCTCACGGACTCGAAGACGGCGGGCGTGCACTACTGAGCCAGTCAGCCTGTGACCGTGGCCGGTGTAACCTGGTCGAAACGTCAGGCAAATCAAAGGTACGTAGGTACCTATACCATGATCGCATTAATTCCCGTTATTGTAACCGCTTTCCATCAGGTGGCCTGTGTGCTTGTGTACCTAAGGGAAGTATTAAAAGGTTGTCTTGAGCCTAAAATATCTTGATGTCATCATCACCATCATCATTAGCCTGCTCTTGTCCCAATCTTTTAGAGTTCGCTTCAAAAGACATATTTTTCAGCCAAAAGTCAGCTCCTCAGTTTTCCTTCATTGTGATTCCCAAACCGCCTGATTCCCGAACAAAATCATAACACCGTAACATAAAGCTATGTACACACGAAATATTGTTTGCGAAGATAGATTGGCGATAGAATAAAGAGAACAATTTCCCTCGGGAACACACCTATCTGGTATCGGGGCCGATATAAATGAATTTCGCCGATCGTGTGAACACGGCCCTTTTTATTTAGAAAAACCTAATAGCAGGTGGAGTTCAGTTTTGTGAGGGAATTGGCTACGGGAATAGTCGTTTTTGTAATCGGGATCGCAGAAGTGATGTAAATCAAACAATTCACAAGCTATTAACACAATATAATTACACACTACTGAGTTACATTACAATTATAATAAGTCACAGTACTGACCTTAGTGTTTACAGAACCACGCTCCAATCTTGACTGCCAGTCAAGATGGCCCGCGGACCGCAGTAAAGTTATTCACTCCCGATTTGACATTTAGCATTGACGTTTGTCACAGATAAATTACAAAATTATAATTTGACATCATTTAAAGACGTATAAGATGGGAAATTTGAATCATATCGGGCGTGTCTCGGTAGTCGAATTGGTCAGGCATTCCCCCTGTAAGGGAAAGACTGCGGGTTCGAGTCCCGCCCGAGAAGATTCTTTTTCCCTATGTATTTGATTTGTATAGTTAGCATACTTAATGCTGTAAAAATCATTCAATCATTTAAATGATTATAAAATCGTATTAACATAATTATTACTTAGTGATCGTATAACATTTTGGAACTTCGGTTTTGTGAATAGTAATGGGTTAGGTGCCCGTACGACCTAAAAGTTTGGACCTCAACTGTAAAGCTGTCTTGAAATGAGGGGGTAAGTATGAATGTTTCTGTGATAAAGCCCCAAATAAAGACGTTCGAAGCCTGGCCATTACACTACCGGCGTGAACTCAGTCCTCATCATTCCCCTGCCCTTATCCCAAGCAAATTTGGGGTCAACACAACGTGTCGGGCGTGGTGGTAGTGAACGCGACTACTATGCAGGACGCGCGGGTTCGATCCCCGCTCAGTGCAAATATTTGTATGCATGAATATAACTATTTGCATTGGTCTGGGTGCTTCTATTTATAATGTATTTACAAAAAAAAAGTATCCCAGTATGTTTATCCGCATTCTAGATTCCATAACACATGCTAGTTAAGCTTACCCTGGATCTAGATAGCGTTGTGTAGAATGTTGTGGAATATTTCTTCTCTCTCTAGTCGCGGTCATTTCAACAGTCACTCTCTTTTTAGCCATATCATCTTTCACACAGTCCATCCATGTCCTTTTAGGTCTTCCTCTCCCCTTGTCCTGCCCAAAAACAGTACAGATTCGACAATAGTTTCACTGAATATGTTAAAAATTACTCAAAGTTATTAAAAAAGGTATGTAGACAAGCAAAGGCCATTCACATTAAAAGAAAGATAATTGAGGCTCCTAACAAAATGAAAGAAACTTGGAAAGTTATTCACAAAGAGTCTGGTAGATGCAAATAGAGGGATAGTGTTCCTAAAATTAAAGTAGGAAACAAGGATATAACCTCCCCAAAAGATTGTTTATACTGTAGATTGATGGCGCTTGGTGGAATCTGCTACACATATTGAATAACACACTTGTACTTTTCCACTGACTTTATTTCTAGACCTGACCGGTTTCGCCTTACGGCATTCTCAAAGGTTCACATTGATGTTTTAAAATTATAATTCGGAAACACTACAATATTTCCATTTTTTCATGTCCCCAAAAGATGTTGTAAATGCCTTTGAAGACTACTTCACCAATATTCCAGTTCAACTCACTTCCTCTATTAATTCAAGCCCTCACAGTGCTGTTGCCCTAGTTGAGAGTAATATTAGTTCTTCTACATTTAACTTCCAACATATTGATCCTAATGACATATTAAAAGCATTTAAAAATCTCAAAATCAAAATGTCTAAAGATTACTAGGGCATGTCAGTTAGTTTAATTAGTCATGTAATTAATATCATTGCACCTGATTTAGCACTAATATTATTAAATGAATGTGTAGATGAAGGCACGTTTCCTACCTTAATGAAATACAGTAAAATTATACCATTATTTAAGAAGGGATCTAAGGCAGAACTTGGAAACTATCGCCCCATCTCTATTTTGCCGGCTCTGAGTAAGGTGTTTGAGAAAGTGATGCTCAATCAAATGCAACTATACTTCAATACCAACAATCTTTTCCATATTTGAATGAATTTTTTTATAGCATTTATTATGCTAACTGTTAAGTTCGATCAATGGCTCAGTTGGCAGAGCAGTCGCCCTGTAAGCGAAAGGACGTGAGTTCGAGTCTCACTTGAGCATTTCATTTTTTCCAATGTTTTTCGAACTTAACAGTTAGCATAATAAATGCTATAAAAAAAAAAAAAAAAAAAAAAAATTCATTCAAATATTTGGGCGCAGTCATCAAAATTCAATGTTTAAAAATGGTTGAAAAATCATTCATTGTTTCCAACAGTTCGTAAGAATGTTGGTAGATGGCTGCACCGTCGCCCTTATAGACGGATATAACGAGAAGGAAAATTTGGAATGATTCAAGTGGTGCTCAATGGCTCAGTTGGCAGAGCAGTCGCCCTGTAAGCGAAAGGTCGTGAGTTCGAGTCTCACTTGAGCATTTCATTTTTCCAATGTTTTTCGAATCTTTTCCATAGCCAACAATATGGCTTTACTGGTGGAAAATCTACCACTGATGCGGGAGTTAGCCTAGTTAACCTAATCTACGACGCTTGGGAGGGATCACAGGATGCTATTGGGGTATTCTGTGATCTATCTAAAGCATTTGATTGCGTTGACCATCAGACACTTTTGCTCAAGTTACGTCGGTACGGTTTTGGCAACAAATCCATAGAACTATTAGAATCTTACTTAACAGATAGGCTGCAGACTGTTGATGTAAATAACGTTAAGTCAAATGGGTCAAACGTCAAGATAGGCGTACCCCAAGGATCAATCTTAGGACCTTTTCTCTTTTTGGTTTATGTCAATGACCTACCTTATATGATCGAGGCACACGCCGGAATAGTATTGTTTGCAGATGATACATCGCTAATATTCAAAGTAGATCGTAATAGTACAGATGCGAATAATGTAAATAATATCTTAAACGTAATTTCAAATTGGTTCTCTGCAAACAACCTATTGTTGAATACAGAAAAAACCAAATGCATTAAGTTTACACTGCCTAATGTGAGGCAAGCTCAGGTTGATATCGTGCTGGGGGCGCAAAGGTTAGAATTTGTAAATAGCACTACTTTTCTGGGAATCACAATAGATTCGAAATTGCAATGGGATCACCATATCACTGCTTTGGCCAATAAACTCAGCTCTGCTGCTTTTGCTGTCAGACGGATCAGGCAGTTGACTGACGTAGATACTGCTAGTCTGGTGTACTTTAGTTACTCTCGTAGCTTGATGTCCTATGGAATACTACTTTGAGGGAATGCCGCAGACTTAGAAACTATCTTTATATTACAAAAAAGGGCAGTTCGTGCTATTTACTGTTTAGGTAAGAGAGATTCTCTTAGGGAACGATTTAAAGATATTAATATTTTAACTGTAGCTTCCCAATATATACTCGAAAATATACTGTATGTCAGAAAAAATATATTTATTTTTACAAAAGTAAGTGACATTACAGATAGAAATCTGCGCAATAAAAATAAACTGCTCCTTCCATGCTATCGGCTTTGCAGAGTTAGTGATTCTTTTAGGGGGGATGGTATACGTTTTTATAATAAATTGCCTGAATCAGTCCTTGGTATGCCTGACAATAAATTTAAAACCTTTGTGAAGACCACCTTATGTAAAAAAGCATACTATAGGACAGATGATTACCTTAAAGACAAAAATGTCTGGCTTGAGCATGGTGCAGGCCCCTCCTAAATTGCTGTAACCACGGCATAATGTTTAAATAGGAACGCGAACTTCTTTTTTTTATTTATTTTTGTTAACTAAGGTTAATTATTTTATTATAAGTTTTTTTTTATATACTTTAATTATCTTGACACGAGACATATGTACATTCGTCCATATTTAGTCTTAAGAACTTACTTTTATTTTTGTAAATTGACGTCCAGAAAATGCTACAGTGGAGTTTGTTGCGCCGTTTCTTCTCCACTGGTGCCTAGGAAGCGGTGGTAAACTTAGTTTTAAGCAGAATTTGACGTCAAAAAGCTGTAGTAGTGCTACACAATTTTGAATAAATGAGTTTGAGTTTTGAGTTTTGTGGTAATCTACTGTCATTTTTTTTTTGAAAGAATATTAGAACCGTAGTTACTAATATTCCCTCTAACCCCTCCAGCTAAGCTAAATTGCTTGTGTTAGGAGTGGGTTCACGTCGGTAGTGTAATGGCCAGGATCGAACCCGGGACCTCTCGATCGTAAGGTCGACTCCTTAACCACTAAGCTACCGACTTCAATGCCTTTCTTACGAGTTACGACATTACTTTTATCCCTACGCATTACATGTCTGAACCAGGACAAACAAATTCCTCGTAGCTGTCCAAGCAATTTAGCTTAGCTGGAAGGGTTAGCAGGCATATCAGTAATTTTAGTTCTAAAAAAAATTGGTATTCCTGTAGGTGACAGTTGAAATAAATCATTCTCTGACATTTTATATTCTCTTTTCATATACCAGTGCGAGTTTATAAACCTCTATATTGTCTCACAAAAACTAAACATGTCCAAACCCGGGCAAAAACACTGAAATATAGATTTATAGAAAACCTGCCATTACTACAACTGAAAACTGTAAGTGAAATTAAACCTTATGTCTTATGAAATAGAAGTTATATCATAGAATGTTTTCTAGTTGTATTTTTGCGGAATATAGGACAATGTGATAACTGAACGCTGGAAGCGCTTTTGCGCTAATTCAGCAAAAAACAATAATAATTTAACAGCAGCACTGGAAAAGCTGTTTTTCATTGTGAGTCCTTTGTAATAAATCAAAAACATACGGTCATTTATAGGGACGTTTTTAAACGCTCGCTTTGTTTTAAATTCCATTGAGGTCAATAAATATTACAGTTTTTCTACTTGTCTAATGGCAAGTGGGAACGCATTTATAGCTGGTTTTAAGCCGCTGCAGCTTGCGGTTTTTCAGTCGAGTCGAGATTGGCTCTTTATAGAGAAGCTCACGTGTCCCTCTGACCAGCAGAGGGCACAGTAATGCGCAGTGGAGAGCATGCAAGGGGCAGACTGATTCTCTGATCGCAGATGTGGAGCAGGACGGCCGCCTGTCACCCTATATATACCGCTGTATGTGGACATCATACATTCCACATCCTAGGGCGTCATAATAATCTATAAAACGCTAAGATGGCCCAAGTTCAGACGAGATGCACCCTGTTAATTGAGACCCGAGTTGAGAGACTGTAGTTTTAGTAGGTCCGAGTCCAAAATAATCACCCCCGATATCCGACAGTAGTGGTTTCGTAGAGATTTCCGCACGAAAAAAGGAGAAAATTTAGGTTTGAAAACGCTGATTTGAATTATTATAACGTCTCAACTGCGCGTCAAAATACGCAAGTGTGAAAGCTACTATTTCTTTTTAGATAATGAGCAGGACGTCGCCCGCGCACATCGATAACTCACTATCGATTAACGGCAAAATAATGACGATAAAAAATTGGCGGGAAAAACGTAATATGTGAGTGCGATACTTTTGCATTTGTATCGGTTTTATCGTAATAATACATTTTTATTTCCTATGTCTATGTGTACATTTGAAGAGGTAGGCAGAAGTGGTTAGCACCCAACTTCAACACACATATCGTTTTGTTTGTTTGCCTAGCTGGGAAAGCTGGGATAGACTGGATGCAGAGGGCAGAGGATCGGAAGACATGGCGCACATTGGGTCTTTGGGAGAGGCCTAGGCTCCAGCAATGGACTGCAATAATACTAATTTTATCTCCCAAATGGGTTCCTTTATTTTTCGTGCGGAAATCCCCCCTCGGATACCTTCTCCGCCGGAGCCGGAAGGGGAGGTGTTGTCGAACTCGAACCGAATAAAACCGCATGCCAACTGAGGGTCGTGGTGCTAGGCCGGAGGTGAGGTTGTCTCCGACTTATCCCTCGCACCCCAGCTGACCCAGGGCCATTCTTTACGGTCTGGCCCTCCTCGGGAGGGGGGACAACGTGGTCCCCGACTCGACCCCGGAATGAGGAGGCGCGCTTCCCAGCGCGCCGCCACTGTGGCCCCAAATAGGTTCCCATAGATTGCGGGATCGTGGTCAAAATCCCACATGAGTGAAGCCGTGGGCAGCAGCTAGTATGCAACTAATAATAAAAGAAATGAGTACGGCTTCGTCACTACCGTTGAGGTCAATGTTTTTTAGTCAAAATTTAATGTTAACAAGCCACATTTGTCGCTGGTTAACCACAAGAGGTGATTAGTAATTTGAGGAAGCCATTTTGTAGTTGATTTGATAGGTTTCATTACATCCGTAGGGTCGCGGTTTTAGAGGTAAGTACTGGCTGTTACGAGACGGCCTATAATATTTTTTCCAGTTAAATTTAAAAATAAAAAGCGTATCACCGGTTTAATGGGTAAAACAATGTTAACTTAGCTTAACCGGTAAAAAAATTGGTGTGTGCAAAAAGATATTATGTATAATATCATAAAATTGGAGATTAAAAATAATTGAGAAAAAATTACTTCTGTTATGCTAGCTATATAATTCTTAAATAAGTATATTCTCTTAATATATTTTAGAATTATTTTCTGTAAAACTACTAAACAGATGTTAATGCGGTTTTTATCGTTAGAAAGGTCTTGGTTTGCCATAAAACTAAAAATACCGAAGATATGAACAAAAGTCACCCTAACCGATAATAAAGCGACCGAATCCGCGGACTACAGCTAGTAGTTAAAATATACCTCAGTAAGTACATTGTTACTGATTTTCTATACCTCTTTTGTCAAAGGTCCTCTTATATAAAAGTAAAATACTCGCATTTCAAACGTTATAACAGCGATAAATACCCCTTTAAAGGATTCTTAGAGGATTCTCGCGATTCTTTTGTGCTGGGACAACACTAGAACTACATCTGGCCCGTTCCCTGTACTACTCGCCTGCAATTTATATCGTAGCGATAAATCCTCGCCAATTCCCGATTGAGTTATCTTTACTATCCTTAAGTTCTCCTGGGTTCTGGAACGATATTGTTTGTATCTTGATGTATGAGTTGGAGAGAGGTTAGTTCTTTTGTAGATCTATTTTATTTTTATTTAGTAACTAGCTTTTTAAACCCTGGTACGGGAACAGGGTTTAAGTACGGGGTCATTCATTTTTATATTATAAGAATCTATACTTCGAAAAAAAAAAAAAAAAAAAAGAATCTATACTTAATATAAAAATGAATCGCTGAATGTGTTGCTAAGCGCAAATCTCCAGAACAGCTTAACTGATTTCGCTAATTCTTTTCTTAGAATATTCTCTGCAGTACGAAGATGGATCAAGCAGAGAAAAAACAAAAAAATTGCCAAAGGTGTTCAAGATATGTCACGGGCATAGAAGGGGCTGGTCGGCTGGTATCGCGATAAAAAGTACCTTATCTTACTTCTAAATAAAATAGCTTTCTAATGGTGTAAAAATTACTAAAATCGATTCATTACTTTCATAGTTAATCGATTACAAACAAACAAATCTATACTCTATATAAAATTAGTCTCCAATGTAGGACGATTCCTTATTTTTAGAAAGATTCGGAATATAAGGACATATAATATAATAGAGCAGGCACTTGAAAAATAAATCAATAGACTGTAGATATTCGTCGGTGGAAAAACAAAGTTTTTTTTCTATTGTCATGGCCACTTCTGTCCGACTCTTTGTGTAGACCTACCATCACACCGAAGCCTGATAACTTTAACTTGATGAACATAAAAAGACCTAAAAGCAATTTTGACGTTTCGGTTTCTTAATTTTCAGTAGAATAATGAAGGTTAGTTAATTTTTTAAAAGGGCGTAAATCAGAATGTCCTTTTATACACCTAAATAGGGAGTCTGGAATCTCGCCAAATTCATGGGGGCTCAAGTCTGCCTCCCTGACCCGTTGGTATACTTGTTGACTGAAGGATAAGGCTTTAGCACAGGCTATCCTATCGGAATTGTAAAATCGGCCATACATTATGAAACAGTTGAGTTGTTATTGTAACACCTATTGAAAAATTGGACTGGTAGTTTCGGAGAAAATGGCAACATGGTTTTGCGCAAACAAACACACAAACATCCTCTCACCCCAAACGCATAGGTATAGACCGTCTCCGTTACGTCGTGGGTAAAAATAATAACGTAGAATAACGACCTAATTCCAATCGGTGTGATGTGGCCCCGCGCCCCTTGCCCTATTTCCTTCAAATAAACAGTTCAGTGAAAACTCTTATCATTGTCTCAGATAATATCTGTCTGAGACACTGACGGTATAGAAAAGGACCGCCTTTTGTCCAACAAAAAATAACTATTATTCGGCAGAATTATGTGCCTAGCACATTTGTCTTCAAAGCAATTCTTTTGACAGTTTTTCTATATAATATTATGATATTATTAAATGTCATTTCTTTGCACAGCCTTAACAATAAAATCTACCAGTAAAATCAGCCATTGGTGTTGTATACTTCCTAGGCTACGGTAAAAACTTTGCTTTACGTGGGCCTTTTTGGCCTTTGGCCTTTAGGTTGATTTCCTAAGTAATTCGGGTGTCTGAAGAATAACACTATAAAAAATTACCAGGGATATTTGCTATCCTGCCCGGTGATAATCTTGAACATATTAACCGAAGTTCCCAATAACATACTTGCAGTTAAAGATAGATCGCATCTACGGATAAAGTGCTCGACTGTTTAAATTCAAAACGTAATAACTCCTATTTCACACCAATTTCGGCAAATAAAATTATACCGCTATGCACTTTCCCGAAAAAAAATCAGTTACCATGTTTTGAATTTAAACAGCCGATACGTCAAATTTGACTGTTGTCTATCTTTAACTGTAAGTATGTTATTGGGAACGGTCGTAAGTCAGCCAAATGGGGGGAAGTTAGCACTGATGAGAGCGAGCGAGTTACCTGAAAAAAATGTGCTTTATGCTCTGCTTGCCTACCTCAATGAGTTTTATAATAAGAAGAGCATACAGCAGATATTTTATTTTATTATATCCGGATTTTTTCATATCTACGGATAAAACAGGCCAATTTAGAAACACTTCGGATTTTGAATACTTACGTTTAATTTTTATGAAATGACCTAACTATAACTCCATCAGACGTCAAGTGAATTAAAGAGCTACTAAAATGGTCGTTCTTTTATACATTTTCATTATATGACCTCTCATGCTATTACTTTTGTACTATTATTTTTGACAGATAAATATTCACCAAGGCGTACCGAACCGTAGAAAAACACCTGTTTTCACTTATATAATTAAATAAATAAATCAATAATAAATATTCCACAACATTCTACACAACGCTATCTAGACCCATGGTAAGCTTGAAACACCCAGACCAAGGCAAATAGCCATATTCATGCATACAAATATTTGCACTGAGTGGGGATCGAATCCGCACCTCCTGCGTGGCAGTGCGTTCACTACAGCCACGCAACAGCGGCTCTCAAATTACATTACACTCAATGTTGGATGTTAAAAACTTTGTTATGAGAATACCTTTCATTCAATTATTTTCTATGAGGTCAATATTACATCGGAACTTATATGGCCATATTTTTACCAAAACAATTGTCCTTTTACTTAGAAATGATAATAAACATCACTTTGTTATTGCTAATAAGGTTTCCGTAACCAAATATTCATGTTATTATATCAAGTATCATGTGTAAGAAGAAATTCTTGTATAAACATTATATCTGGGCCAACATTTGTAATTAGATATGTAATATTTTGGTTTTTTTTTCTCTGAAACCGGATGGATGTCATTTTTTAAAAATAGCTTAGATAAGTGTCGTTGTTATCCGGTGGTAAGTTTTTTACCCGAATGGTATCAATCGAATCCGCAACTCATTTGGCAGTGATCAAAACCTAAATAAAATTGGCAGTAGTCGAAACCGCGATTTGTTTAGCATTTTATAATGGTCAAATCCAATGACTCATTTGGAAGTGGTTGGATTCGCGACTTATTTGGCAGTAGTTGAGTCCGCGACTCATTTTGTAGGAGTTGAATGCGCGACTCATTTGTTAGAAGTCGAATCCACGACTCATTTGGCAATGGTCGAATTCGCAACACATTTGGAAGTAGTCGAAACCGCGATTCGTTTAGCACTTTGTAGGGATCGAATTCAATGACTCATTTGGAAGTGGTTGGATTTGCGACTTATTTGGTAGTAGATGAATCCGCTACTCATTGGGCAGTAGTCAAAAAAGGGAATCGAAGCCGCAACTTCTGTTAGTAGAGTGCTATTACAACACATAGGAAAATAGGAATAACCCATGCTATCTACCCTCTTGTGATATCTGTTTAAAAAGAAAATCAACCCCTCGTTCTAAGCCGCTTCATCTCAAATCTTATTGAGATAACATAATCCAAATCATTGAGATATGACCAACAATAGTCTAATTAACCCTTACACAACCTCAACGAAACGTTCCGGGGTACTTAAGACCCCCAGATAGCATTCGAAGGGTTTTATTAAGACATCAAAACCAGATATTATTATCATAGCAAACTTGTACCTGACATCTACATAACAAAGTTAGCAAAACATTAATCTAAAATTACATATTTGATTTTCAACTTTATAGCTCTAAATATAAGGTCTATATGAAGAAATGTAATGGTAAATATATGTTTGTATTGGATACCGAAATAGGATTCAGATTTTATCAAATAATATTTAATTAAGGATACTCAAATAGGTCTCGTATTGTATGTTATCTGAAGTTCTGAACGGAAACCGAAAATCAACGAAAATATGTTTTAAGTATAAGGCTCCATGTAGATCTTTCGGCTTATTCCGAACTCGACCCGAAAACCTGACCCGGTTGCAGGTTAGGTCAGGAACTTGAAAAATAATGTGATATTTGTTCCGAACGTTACCCTCTTCCTAACCTGACCCGACATCTCATTCCTATCATAACCCGAATTGCGCAGATTTCTGTTACTTTCAAAAACCGAAGTGCGGTAATTCCAACTTCTGTAGGTTAGGTTAGGTTAGTACTGTGACCCCAACGCACGAGCCAAGCGAGCGTGCCGCGGCAGCGGCTGGCGAAGTGCCAGATCGGGTTATGATGGGAACGAGAACCGTCGGGTTAGGTTAGGAAGAGGGTTACGTTCGGAACAATTTTTAAAGTTTCTAACCTAACCCGCGACCGGGTCAAGTTTTCGGGTCAGGTTCGGAATAAACGGATCTTTCAGGTACAGTCGAGCATACTGGTACAGTCATCATCAGTTCGATATCAATTAAAATACAGAGTACTCAAAATGATTTTGATGCCATGGTTCCCTTCCCTTTTAACTGATTGTTCTTATACTTGGTACATGACGTGTCCTGTGTAAAAAAAAAAAAAAAAATTGTATACCTTTAGTTTGGATAGCAATATCTACAATTTTTTTTTTTTTATATTTAGTCCGTCAATTGACTGCACCCCGCTAGATGGCAACAAAGCTGAAGTGCAGTCCAGAAGATACAGACCACCATTCCAGGTGCCATTGAACGTAAAATGGTGGTCCCTACCTTGACGGCCTTGATAGATGCCTTTTCACGCCCCGCTTGAAGAACCCGGGACTGTAAATTAAATCAATAAAACAGTATTTTTTTATAAAGGACACGTCAATTTGACTTCACCTAGCCTGATGGTAAGCTAAAGGCAAAGTCTCGGAAAGAGGGTCACCATCGTAAGCATGTACCATGTTAACAATATTGGCACTCAGCTTGACGGTTTCATCAGATGCCTTTTCACGCCCCGCTTAACGGAGCCGGGACTGTAGGAAGAAGGAAACACGTGAGCTAGCAGGGAGTTCCAGGTCTTGACTTTGCAGTCAAGATCGTTCTGATGCTAACCTACTGATTGTCTGACGATGGTTGGGAGTTTAATTTCCTCACAGGGTTGAGCGGGTTTAACAGCGTCATGCGACTCATGCAAGGAAACAGAGTAGGGACGAAATGAACAATATATTACTAAGAGTACATACTTATAGCGCATCGCACACGAAATGAATATCCGAGCATGACGCAGATCCTAATCATCTCTCGTCTAATTAATACCCTTACAAAGCAGTTTTCGACCATATACGACGTTAGACTGCTTTTTCAAAGGTAATATTTGTATGCATGATTAGGTGTAGGCGAGTCTATGCATAGTATCTACCGAGTGTAAGGAGAACGTTCCCGAAGATCAAAAAAGCACGCCCTTGGCGCTAGATATTTTTTTTGTAGTGATATTTTTTTTATGAAATTGCTGTTGCATTTAGATTTATTAACACGATGGGGAGTAAATAATGCAAAATATTTATAAAAATATTTTTTTTATCCAAATCGTTTTTTAATGGCATGTGTTATGTACCTGGAGTACTACTAGGGGTTTTCAGCTTCGGGAGCGTTCGCCTTACACCCGGTAGGTATATCTCGTATCAATCCGTGCGTAGTGACCGTTCACTAGCATGATGTAACAATTTCGGATGCACGCTGCTGTCAGATACGTTCGCGCAGGCAACTCGGGCGTCGGAGGGCACTGACTGACCTCCGTCCCCCATGAGCGCGGGCCTGGGGGTGACGGGTGGAGCCGCCTGTCACCCCAGCAGAAGCAGGCCACGGCGGCGGCGCGCTGAATAGCGCGCCTCCCCATTCCGGGGGCGAGTTGGGGACACCGTTGTCCCCCCTCCTGAGGAGGGCCAGACCGTAAGGGATGGCCCTGGGTCAGCCGGGGTGCGAGGGATATGTCTATGACAACCTCACCTCCGGCCTAGCACCAAGACCCACAGTCGGCGTGCGGTTTTAGTCGGTTCGAGTCCGACATAACCTCCCCTTCCGGCTCCGGCAGGGGGGGTATCCGAGGGGATTTCCGCACGAAAAAAAAAAGAAAAAAAAGCTGTCAGATACGTTACCTCCGGATGTTGCAGTTGCAAATGAAATCAAGTTTAATTTACCTGAAACAAGATAGAAAACAATTATCAAACACAATATAATTATGTAGTTAGCAACAAAAGTTATTTTATACTAAATTAGATATTTGTAAAACTTTCTTAAAATATACACAGCAGCCTCTGTGGCATGGCGGTAGTGAACGCGACTGCTACGCAGGAGGCGCAGGTTCTATATTGTGAATGTATTTACAAAAAAAAGTATCTAAGTATGTTCAAACAGAATAAAATCCTACCAATTTTTTTTTTTACCGAGAGGGAAAATCCTTCATGGATGTTATGCCGGACTCCTACCGACTAAAAACCCCTACGGTAACGCCCAACAGCCTATGGTTTATATACCTATATTGAAGGATAACATATTTGAATATTCACATTCTAGAACCCCCTATACCAGTCAGTTAAGCTGTTTTTAATTTGTTTTTTTTATACCACTTAAGTAGCAGACAAGCACACGAGCCACCTGATGGAAAGTGGTTACCGTGGCCTATGGACGTATGCAACACCAGGGGCGTTATACATGCTGCCTACTTCAAAGCAATTATATCATTTATTAAATATCAGTAACAGATATATAATTAAGGTTCATACAATTCATACAGACCTCGAGGGGTTGAATTGTTTGTGACTGTTTGTGTTGTTTGCTTACCTAAAAGGTAGGGAAAGTCCCTTAAGGCTGTATGTACATGACGTCACAGATAAATAACCTTATTGAAGTGAAAATATGTACACGATAATTCTACTTCTAACTAATATCACAAATGTGAAAGTCTGTGAAAAATGTTTGTATGTTTGGATATTTGTTATTCAATAACTATGACAAGTAAATGGATCTAGAAAAACATATAGGCTAATTTTACCCGACTGTGAAGAAGTGTTATGTTTTTCGTGCGTATCTTGTATGTATGTTTGTAATATTCTATATTACAGCATATCTTTTGAATCACTTCACGAATTTCAATAATTAATATTTCAAATTAAAGGTGTTCATCACAGTGTTCTTAGATACATGAAATGTGAAAAAATATGTTGAACTTTTCACCCCAAAATGTACGTTGTCAAAAAAAAATCTCAAACTGTCGACTGAAAGTATTAAATTCATAATTCCTTGGCTTTCCATCCTTTCTTTAGACCGATTGTTGTGCTACTTGGCTACCTTTAGTTCGAAAAATAATACAATTTAAATCATTAAAACAGTTTTCAGACTTTGTAGAACAAGATATTTCTGATGCTGACTGTATCAAGTATACACAGGAATATGTCTATAATACTAGCAATATATCTACACACTTTAATTAAGACATTAATGGTATTAGTCTGTAAGCCTTCCGAAAATTAATAAATAAATTGAAGTGTAGCTTAGCTATGTTACCATAGACTTAGTAAAAAAAAACAATCATTTAAATTTTTTATCCGTATTGTTCCGTCCGTCCGTTCGATTTGGTTAGCTTCGTCAGACGACGAACTATTGACTAGCAATTTCGTGTTACAAGGAGTAACTTGACTACTTTTAAGACACATTTAAGAAATAGTGTACCCAAAAATATAACGACGCGAACAAAATCGCGGGCAAACTAGTTTCATTAAGTCCACTGGTTCTATTGTAACAAGTTGACTTAACAATAGCTAAGCTGAAAACAGGTAGAACATGTCTGTCTGTCCCCACGCGTGACGTGTGTCGTGATGTATTTGTTCGTGATTGTCGCCAGTTAGCGTTGTGCAAACTTATAAACCAGGATTAACATTTAAACGCGTTTAACTGAACGATGATACGGCCGACATTGTAAAACTACCTCTCCCTTCCTATCCAGAACAACTCTTGCGGGTCTGCGGTGCCACCCACACACGGTGGAATCCATTCCATCTCGCAGTAAACAGTTTGAGGGCTCTTTCCTCTGCCGCACCATAAAGAGTTGGAATGCTCTGCCCGCATACGTGTTTCCCTCCTTTTACAGTCCCGGGTTCGTCAAGCAGGGCGTGAAAAGGCATCTATCAAGGCCGTCAAATTAGGGACCACCATTTTACATCCAATAGCACCGAGAATGATGGTCTGTATGCGTCAGCTTTATTGCCATCTAGCAGGGTGCAGTCCATTGACGGACCAAATATAAAATAAAAATTGAGAAATTGAGGTGATAAAACGTTCGTAGGATTTTCGTGGTCGCATCTTTTCTTATTGCTCGGCTCCCAAGGGTCGTAGCATGATGATAAATAACTTATAACCGTCTCCAAAAACTAATCTATCAAAGGTTAATTTTTTTTTAAATATTACATGTTGTTCCAGAGTTTAGTTCTAAATAAAGCCCTAATATTTTTTACTAGCAGACCCGGCGAACTTCGTACCGCCAATGTTCTCGCTGCGCCCTCTACTATATTAAGCATATATTATACATATAAACCTTCTTGAATTACTCTATCTATTAAAAAAAATCGCATCAAAATCCTTTGCGTAGTTTTAAAGATATAAAGCACTAGCTTTTGCCCGCGGCTCCGCCCGCGTGGATGTCGGTAATCGCGACCAAATATAGCCTATGTCTTTTCTCAAGGTCAAACCTATCTCTATACCAAATTTCATCAAAATCGGTTCTGTGGTTTAGGCGTGAAAGCGTAACATACAGACAGACAGACAGTACTTTCGCATTTATAATATTATAAGTATGGATACATAGGGACGAACGGACGGCGAAAGCGACTTTGCTTTATTCTATGTAGTGATTATTTCATCCAGCATAATAAAAGCTTTTCCTTTTTATATAGGGAAACCCCCTTTGGGCTTCACCTCATCGAAGCTAACTATGAAGTGGGTGTATGAGCCTTGACCCAACTAAAACCGCACGTTGTAATATTACATGTATGCTGCCAAGTAATCAAGTATGACCCAGATACGAAAACAAGGCCTAAATCGTGAAATCTTAATTATGTAGTCGCCATCAAATGAATTGGTAGTGTTACAAAAGTTGCTAATTCAATTAACAGCTCCCGAAAAACAGGTAGAGTAGCAATGAGATCCTTATTCCGTACAGTCAATTTAAACTCCGAAAAAACGGAGAGAAGTAATGATAAATAGGTTTAGAAGGAACGAAAAGAGGGCATTTTTTTAAATATTTTTTTTCATTTTGTATCAAAGAGTGCGAGTTCAAGTCGGTTTCAACGGATTTCCGCGTTCTCTACTGAAGGTAGGGTCGGGAAAAAAATACTATCTTGATCGTAATATTTTAAAAAGATAAGGGACTTCGTAAAAATTGGATAAGTTAATAAAAAAATTGCAATATAAAGTTTGAGGTCTTGAGTTCATTCTAAGAAATATTTGAACTAAGTATTCTATTTAATACTATGTAGATTTTAGCTACTTAACTGTTTTTTTATTGTTAGTGCTTTAAGAATTATGTATTGGTGTCTATTATAAAACTGTACTTCTTTTTGTCAGAGACCATAATATATATTTATTCACTTCCTACGATGAAGGAACAATATTAACGCTAAAAATTCGCAAATAATATTTTTTACAACACGTCAGAAAACCTAGACACTTTTTTATACTTCTTAGGTGGTAGATTAGCACACTGCCACCTGATGGAAAGTGGTTACCATGGCCTATGGACGTATGCAACTCCAGGGGCGTTACACTCGTGCTGCCTACCCTGAAGAAACCTTCTAATACCCTGTTTGAAGAACCCCATATTATAGTCGCTTGAACGTGCGCGGGGGTACTCGTGCGCGGGATGAAGATCCTTTCATACCTTCCCTGGAGCTAATTCTCTAACCGAGAAAACGCAGTAGGTACCTAAATATTTTGCGGATATATCGAATCCGAAATCTCATACACGACAGTATTGGACTAGTAGCCATAAACGAAAAAAAAAAGATAAAGAATGTTTAACGAAATTAAAATTGATTTTTTATTTAAACTTTCTTTGTCGACCGTACCCCGCTCACCTACCCTCGGTAAGCCGCACCTTGCTCATTCATCTTCCATAAATTCCATAATCATTTGTTATGAGATAACGCCGCCACAGACGTACGAACACAGTCACTGATTTCAACGGTGTGCAACCTACTTTTAAATAGGTAAGGCTAAAATGTGTGTGTATGGGCCCCAAAAACCCCATTATAATATAAAGCGGGAGCCAGGTAAAAAAATCTGTTATAGGAAAAGGCTCTAGAGCAGGTTTTCAGCTCTGAATTGGGAGGTTAGACAGCAGTCCCTCTGATAAAAACGTCTGTTAAACTGAAAATGAAGAAGTAAGCCGACTCCAGCCTCCGAAATGAAGGACTCGGATGAAAGAATAACAACTATTCATCTGCACTCCAGCGGCGACGGGTTCCTAAACCCGATTCTTACGGTACGGTTTTTCCGTCCGGAAATCCCCACGGATACCTCCCTCGCTGGAGCCAGAAGGGAGGTTATGTCGGACTTGAACCGACTAAAACCACACGCCGACTGAGGGGCGTAGTGCTAGGCCGGAGGTGAGGTTGTCTACGATATATCCCTCGCACCCCGGCTGACCCAGGGCCATCTCTTACGGTCTCCCTGTACTCCCGGTACTCCTCGGTAATATTGGCACGGCAGTACAAGCCAATGATCACATGGTGCGTAATAAATTAGATCGAGAGTATTTTTCCACTGGCTACCGTTTAAATATTTACATCCTTCGCCACTGCTACTCTCACAAACTCTGAGGCTTATAATATTAGAAGAATTAAGTAAGATAAGGGTTAAGACTGAAGTTCTTATAATATTAGAAGAATTAAGTAAGATAAGGGTTAAGACTGAAGTTCTTATAATATTAGAAGAATTAAGTAAGATAAGGGTTAAGACTGAAGTTCAGTAAACTCAATTTTTGCTACTATAGCACTGTGCCCAATGACCGTCATTCAGGTCTCGTGTCAAGGCGGGATTATCCGTCACCATGGCAACGCAGGCTTAGTGCCGCCAGAGTAATTAGCTCTGTGCGGCTGACTGTACATTGGCCTGTCGGCTGGCCCCAATATTGGATAAGGTGCAATACTGATTGATTACGGGTAGCCAGATATTTGATGTAGATAATTACCTGTGATATTATACTTCGAATACATCAAGAAAAATGAAATACTCAAGTGGGACTTGAACCAAACTTGAACTTGAAAAATTAGCATAATAAATGCTATTAAAATTCATTCAAGTACATAATATATTACATACATAAACTCACGCTTATTTCCCCGACGCGGTAGACAGAGGCGAATTCATCAGTAGGTAACGTTGGACCCTCGTAATAAGAGATGAATCTATTGCAACTATATAGTATTTGATTGTAATAAAGCAATTGATACAATATACTAATAGTTCAGCTGCACTGAAAAAAAAATGGTAGGTTCATTTAATACCTTCTTGGGTCAGTTAGGTTGCGAAATTCCTTATGACCACCTTACACCTTGTGAGAGTCAAAACGACGTGTTCGAGTCGGGGTTGTTATGTCTGTATGTCTGACTGCATTATTATCATAATTATCGCCACTGTTGAGCCAGGGCCATCAAGATAGCTCCTTCGGGTTTAGGATCAGGGTATCCCCATCTTGCCCCTGATAGAGGGAGGCACGTGCACCGCACATCCCTCTCGGCTTGCTTGACAGGCTCCACCTATCACCCCCAGAAGGAAGGCTCATGGAGGAAGGGGTCTATAAATGTAATGTACTAAAAACACATATCACGATATCGCATGCTGTATTATTGACCAATAATAACATATTTGTATGAAAAGGCTGTGACAGACTGGATGCAAAAGGTGGAAGATCTGGAGTAATGGCGCACATTGGGAGAGACCTATGTCCAGCAGAGGACTGCAATAGGCTTATTCATTGATTGATTTATGGCTGACGCTCAAACAAAATTAATGTTATAGTTCGATTTTGTATTCCTAGATCTCGCAAGTAATATTTTCTCTATCATTAAAATATCAACTACTCGCTGTAACATTACACTTCGACGGACAGTATAACGAGAGATGTCTGCGAAGGCAGCTAATAGGGTACGATGGTACACATGACAAAGGAATTATCTGCTCATCTCACACGTGCTTAACGTGATAACTACGACAGCCTATACTGCAGTAGAATTGAACAACTTGAGATGTTGTGAGGATATTTATAATAAGATATATAAAATAAAACTAGCTTTTGCCCGCGACTTCACCCGCGTTAAGTTCGGAATAGAAAGGAGTAGGACACACTGCTCCTGTTTCCGCGACCCAAATAAAGTTCCTTTAAGTGTCTGTGGGCCTAGTACTTCATGCAAATGTACCAGGGTCACAGAAATACTGATCCCGTGACCGCGACCGATAGGGCTAAAATAAAGGGCGAACGGTATGAAAAGTATCCTATGTTCGTCACCTGGTTCTAAGCTACATCCTCACTAATTTTCAGCCAAATCGGTACAGCCGTTCTTGAGTTATAAATAGTGTAACTAACAAGACTGTCTTTTATATATATACATAGATGAGTTAACTTATATTTTTCTTGTACTTATATCACTGAAGAGGGATTTTTCCAGTAGGTTATACCGACTGTATACGACAACTACTGACGGATGCAGCAAGTATATTACTGGTTAAACACTTCGATACGGATAAAGGGGACAATTCAGAAGCCGCAATGAATTACGCGTATGCAAAGTTCTGCTGATAATCTATTCGGACATTTGTGGTCTCCAAGTACCCGTAAGAGCTGCCATAGATGTTCGTATAACAATTGGGGCTTGGACCAGACCAATGCAAATAGACTGAGCGGGAATCGAACCCTAGCCTCTTGTGTAGCAGTCGCGTTCAGTACCGCCACGCCACAGACGCTGTAGTTTAAAGAGTACCATTGGAAATTGGAAATATTATTAATTTATTTCGGCATTTAGATACCTCTTTCATATTTTACTAATTTATAAGTGTGGAGATACGTAACAGAAAACAAATTGATATTTAAAAAGCTTGTAATATAAGCAAGCAAGTTCCAAAGTATGCGTCGAAGCGTAATGATATAACGAGGTATGTCTGCGCTGCCGTTTATTGACTTGTTACCAACTTCATTAGTTATATGCTCCATGTGTTGCCAACTTCACGACATGTACGTGACTACGCTGGTTACACGGTAGATTCTACAATCTAGTCTAGACTTAGAATATGTTAGAATGTAAATATATTTGTCACTTTGTATTTAATTGTGTATTAACACGGGAGGACTTGTTAATGGGTTATCTCAGTGAGATCTATCAGTCGTGTGGTTGTTAATTAACACAAATAATTATAATTGAGTTATCTTTTTATGATCATTTTGTCGGCATTTTTACTGAAGGCAGCTGATGTTTTAAGGCGTTACTTAGGCTTCTTTTGTTTTCGATACACATATTACACAAGAATGAATAAGAGGAACTTCAAATAGGAAGATATCAAATAGTAAATAAAATTTGTTTTGTTCATATATTTTTGCACTCCTGTACCATTAGTGTGATTGCGGTAAATCTATGTTCTAAACACAGCGTACAACTTCAGTGAGTAATTAGTTTTTCAAATCCGTAATAACCCCATGTTTATTAGAATAAATGGTATGGTAAACTTAGATTAAGTAGAATTAAAATTGACGTCAATAAGAAACAATTTTATTGTTCTATATTGAAAAATAAATGACTATGACTATGACTATGACTAAATAAATAAATATTCACAAAATTCTACACCGCGCTATTCAGATATTAATGAAATAAAGAACATAAAAGTAAAGTATCTCTTTATTGTGCACCAAGGATAAAAACATGTGTTGCTTGTAGGTAGATTGCAGGTATAGACAATAGGCGGCCTTATCGCACAGTGGCAATCTCTTACTACTGGCAACCTTTGGATGGAAGAGATAGAAACCATACAACTAATAAAATTAATAATTTTGAAAAAACCCACGACGTATAAAAAATAATTCCAAAAAGTTTACTGCAGCGCCCCCTAGTGGGTTGTCACCGTAACACCTATCTAAGAACAAGCACCAATCAAACCCATACCAATAATTGAAAACTGCATCAAATTCGGACTAGTATTTTTGGAGAAAATTGGCAAAATTGATTTGCATTAAAAATGCTTGCTGTAGCGCCCCCTGTTGAGTTGTCCTTGTAACACCTATCTAAGAACATGCTCCAATTAAAGCCGAATCTAAAACTGAAAACTGCATCAAAATTGGATTGGTACTTTCGGAGAAACTGGCAACATGGATTTGCACAAACAAACAAACATCCTCTCACCCCAAACGCGTTCGTCGTGGGTAAAAATAGAACGAATGAAAGAAATAGAATAATAAAAGTTCACTATCTCTTCCTAACATTGTAAGCATCTACAATACTTCACAAAGAAAACACATCCAAACACACAATATATGAATACCTCAACCAGCCCAACAATCATGTCACATACGCAGATAAGGGACAAGACAAGTCATTTACTAACACATCCACACTATCTCCCAAGATCTGACATCTGACATCTGACACCGACCGTCAGCTGTCAGACGCTTGACATTGGTGTCAAGTCGCTCGGCCATCGCTTACAAAGCGTGCAATACGTCAACATTCAACAATTGGGTAATGTTTGTGAAAGATTCTAAAACGTTAGGATCAGATAGGTTGAATGTGTAAATCGTTGTGGACAGTGTTTCTCAAACTTTTTTGTTTGACCCCTTTGAAAGGTATATAAGTCAATAACGCTCATATTATGGTGAATTGTTGCGCTGGGTCATGAACGCTTCTCAAATAAGTGCCAGTCTCAATATCATAGCGTTCCTGATTTCCTAAAATGCAACTAGGAATAGTTTTCACCCCAAAACCCGTTTACAATTTTATTTGAATAATAAATATTCCACAACATTCTACACAACGCTATCTAGACCCATGGTAAGCTTTTATAGCTAGTGTCATGGAATCTAGAATGCAGATAAACATACATATATACTTTTTTTTTTGTAAATACACACATATTATACATAAAAACACCCAGACCAATGCAAATAGCCATATTCATGCATACAAATATTTGCACTGAGCGGGAATCGAACCCGCGCCGCCTGCGTGGCAGTCGCGTGCACTACCGCCACGCCACAGAGGCTGTCAAAATGACATGAATTTGGTTTATATTGGCTTTTTCTAGGTTAATTTGTTAGTTAAAAATCACAAAAAATCATGAACTAAAAAGAGTTGTATACGTGGAAATGTTAATGTAATATTCCTTTGCCTACTCCTATGCGATAATACAATAAAAAGAAAAAACTAAGGTTCTTTTTATTCTTCTTTGCAACTCATGATGAAAGGACAGCCCATAATATCGTAACACAAATTCTCTTCTTTCTTTAATTCCTATTTCTATCTCTTCTATCTTCAACAGGCTTCGCACATCGATCATGTGGCATCGTACGTAAAACTAGAAAAATAAGTCTTCCCAACGTTCAAGCTAAACCAAAGAATTGTGGCATCCGATACATCATTTGAGAACCGCTGGTCTAGTAAGCATTACATTGGGGCCTATTTCTGCTTGAAAATGAGTTTTAATCCCAGTGGTAAGTTGTGAAAACGGTAGATTTGAATTGGTTACCATAAAAGATAGGACTAGCGTAAAACTCAACTTAATGTATCGGTATACGGGCGTGGGTTGGGGACACCGTTGTCCCCCCTCCTGAGGAGGGCCAGACCGTAAGGGATGGCCCTGGGTTAGCCGCGGTGCGAGGGATATGTCTTTGACAACCTCACCTCCGGCCTAGCACCAACACCCACAGTCGGCGTGCGGTTTTAGTCGGTTCGAGTCCGACATAACCTCCCCTTCCGGCTCCGGCAGGGGGGGTATCCGAGGGGATTTCCGCACGAAAAAAAAAAAAAGAAAAAAATGGTATACGGGCGTGGTCACGGTCCGTTTGGTCAAGCCGAATAAGGACGCTAGGGTACCATCTTGGTACTATTTATACTGCTGATTGATGGCACTTGGTGGAATTTATTGTTACACATATTGAGGACACTTGTACTTTTTCCACAATATTGTACCATCTTGGTAGTTATATCACGAAATGACAATAGTTGTGTAATAAGAACCAGTGGTGTCAAACTTGTTGGTAATGAAAAATGTTCATGTACTGCAAAGATGAATTTCGGGCACTTGCTGCAATTTCTTTGTGTTGCATTTGAGAGATAAACTTTTGGAACAAAGTTTAATATCGAGGGTTGATAGTGTAATCATTTAAAGCGTTAAGCAATGCTTATCAAGTCTGTTTTAGGATGGGCGATCATCTTAATACATTAATACCACGGTGGAGCACGTTAAAGTATCAGTCCCGGTTGTCATAAAAACATCTATGGCGGTCGTTATGGGTATTTCAAGGCCTAAAAAGTCCGATTTTTGTAGCTAGAGAACTTCGATATCATCAAAGGTTGTGGAGGCTTATTTGGCCGACAAAGTTTAATGTATATTATGAGTTATATGAAGAAGAAGTAGTTATTTTTATGGGAACGATTATGGTATCCATGATCTGTCAAGTATGTATAACGTAGGCCTACGTGTTTCCATAACTATAGCTCTATTCACACATCTTCGACCTAAAATTTTCCTATTCCTATAATTCCTATACCGCACCATTAAGACCTGGAACTCCCTGCCAGCTCACGTGTTTCCTTCTTCCTACAGTTCCGGGTCCTTTAAGCGGGGCGTGAAAAGGCACCTGATGAGGCCGTCAAGCTGAGTGCCACCACTCTTATCATGGTACATGTTTACGATGGTGACCCTCTTATTTTTTTATTTTTTTTATTTATTAAGAAACAAACAGTCATAAATAGTTACATTTTAACAGGACACTTTTTTAATAATAGACCTACAGTTTCCTAATTTTTTTTAGAACAAGCATGCAACATCCATTTATTCACTACCTATAGAATTAAAATTTTAAATACAATAATAATTTATGTACGACAATAATTGCCACCAAATAAAAGTTCATAATAATAATAATTAAACCACAATAATAAGCATGTCAGTAGTTTTCCGAGACTTTGCCTTTAGCTTACCATCAGGCGAGGTGAAGTCAAATTGACGTGTCCGTTATAAAAAAATGTGCGGAGAATGAGCTCTATACGCGCATAAACGATTCTTGGATGTATTTTAAAGATGCTACTGCGGTGAACAATCTCAAATTCACAAATCTATATTATTAATGTGCGTGCACCAGGGTCTCTTATATTTTGCAAATTAGGTGCAAGATATATGAATCGACCTATACCACCCAATTGATGGCGAATTCATCTTAGAAAGAATCCATACTAATATTATAAATGTGAAAGTAACTCTGTCTGTCTGTCTGTCTTTCTGTCTGTCTTTCTGTCTGTCTGTCTGTATGTTACGCTTTCACGCCTAAACTACGGAACCGATTTTGATGAAATTTGGTATAGGGGTAGAAGGACATAGGCTATGTTTGGTCGCGATAACCGTCATCCACGCAGGCGGAGCTGCGGACAAAAGCTTAATGATATAGATGACTAGCTTTTGCCCGCGGCTCCGCCTCAAATTACATCAAAATCGATTCAGTGGTTAAGGCGTGAAAGCGTAACATACAGAGAGACAAAATTACTTTCGCATTTATAAAATTAGTATGGACAATTATACATTCCTACCTAATGATGTACAAGGATATAAAGCTAGTTGTACACTTCATCGATATCCCGGCATGACCCGGACCATCGGCTTGACAGTGGGCGTCGGCCATAACTCACAAAAACCCGCCCCGAACATGTGTTCCTGATATATTGAATTATAGCTATATAATAAACGTTCAATGTATAAGTTTAGTATTTCTTGTTTAATTTAGTTCATGGCTTCACTTGCGTTAAGGTAGTCACTTAGGAATAGCGCCTTTTATCTGGACTAAAGGCAGAATTTGACGAGTGTTATGTCTGTTGTTATGTCTTTACATTAACAGACGCTGGGCGTTAACTTGGTAAAATTAATTCAATAAATAGCAAAATAAAAAAAATTGAAAAACCCATGACATATAAAAAATAATTCAAAAAATGTTTACTGCAGCGACCCCTAGTGGGTTGTCACCGTAACACCTATCTAAGAACATGCTCCAATTAAAGCCAAACCCATAACTGAAAACTGCATCAAAATTGGATTGGTAGTTTTGGAGAAAATGGCAACATGGATTTGCACTAACAAACAAACACACAAACATCCTCTCACCCCAAACACATATACAGTCTCCGTTTCGTCGTGGGTAAAAATATGAGTAGCGTTTATGAATAGCCTATTTTCATCTACTGGGCACTTTTACAAATTCTATATAGGGGTTCTATTCCAATCCAATCATCATCAATAACACAATAACATTGGTATTTATTTTAAGTCATAATTATATCAAAATTCAAAAAAACATTGCATCCCACGCAGAAATCGCATTAAGGCACCCTGATTTCACGCAACCTCTTAGAAAAACTATGCATTCATCCCTTCATTATTTCATCAAAATCTACGATAAAAATAACCATCATTATCTCATAAAAGAGATTACTCAGCCCACTATGCTAGTTTCTAACAAAGAAACTGCAAACAAAAGAGTGTACAATATTAAAAGCCTTCATTTCTTAATACTAAGCCGCTTGCCGCTTGCCACCGCTGCACACTGTGATAAGTGGAAAAAATCGAGAACAAAAAAATCTACCCTCTTTTTGTTATTTTCTTCATAAATATCGGTCGGGAAAAGGGGATTTTAAAAAGTGTAACACTAAAGTATTGGGAAGCGAGTGTTGCAGCAAGATTGCAGTGTGACGTCACGGAGAGATTTTTACTCCCCTTGTGTTGGTATTATTTTGTGAGTAGAATTGGGGGGAATGTATTCTTTTAGAGTGTTGCTCTCGAGGGTCAGTTTGAAACGATATGATAGTTTCATTCTTTTGGTATAGTTCGGGGCATGTATCTTGAACCTAAAATGTGCTCTATTATCGCAGTACACGTTTCTTGGGTGTCCTTTGAGGATAACACGGGGTGTTACGGCGCGGCGGTACAGGCGGTGGACAAGCTCAAATTCACCAAGCATAGATCATTCATAGATTATTACGAAGTAATTCGAGCACGCCACCGCCTTTCTTGTCTCGTAATTTAGGTCCAAGATACGTGTCACGGGCTATAGTAACAAAAGATGGATATTTATTATTTAAGTACCCAGTTAAAAATAAATTTACATATAGGTAAAGATTTTTAGATAGTTCATCACTTGAAAAAGGAAAGTATTTTATCCGTACTAATATTATAAATGCGAAAGTAACTCTGTCTGTCTGTCTGTCTGTCTGTCTGTCTGTGTGTTACGCCTTCACGCCTAAACCACTGAACCGATTTTGATGAAATTTGGTATAGTGATAGGTTCGACCTTGAGAAAGGACATAGGCTATGTGTGGTCGCGATAACCGACATCCACGCGGGCGGAGCTGCGGGCAAAGGCTAGTATACTCATAAACAGCTACTTTTACAACTTTTACAGAATCTTTGATAAAAATATTTTAATACGAAAGTTTTTCGGTAACCTTTCTTCTTCACAGGCAACAATGAATATTTATGATTTCATCATGAAAATCAACTTTTCTTTGAAGTGTGCTAACGAATTGTATACTTCGGTGTAACAAACAAACTTAAGGTGAGTTTTATTTTGATATTTACATTTCATTTACAAGCTTTCGTGTATCTTAACTATAATATTACAAGCTTTTGCCCGTGGCTCTACCCGCGTCCTATCTACCCTGGTTTAGGCGTGAAAGCGTAACACACAGACAGACAGCTACTTTCATCTATAATATAAAAATGAATCGCAAAATGTGTTGGTAAGCGCATAACTCACCAACGGCTGGACCGATTTCACTAATTCTTTTTTTGTTGTTTTTGTTATTATCGGGAGAAGGTTCTTACGAAAAAAAAAAAACATTTGTACAGAAAATTTCAGAAAGTAACTTTTCTTTTTCTCATACAAACTTTTTCTATTATGTGAGAGAAGTTTATGTTTACGTTACGGGATTAGTATTTAGTAGTAGTAGGTAGTAGTAGGAATGAGAATGGGAATGGGAATGGGAATGGGAATGGGAATGGAAATGGGAATGGGAATGGGAATGGGAATGGGAATGGGAATGGGAATGGGAATGGGAATGGGAATGGGAATGGGAATGGGAATAGGAATGGGAATAGTAATGGGAATGGGAACGGGAACAGGAATGGGAACGGAATTGCACGCGGGTGGAAAATATGGCGGTACGAAGTTCGCCGAGACAGCTAGTACTATAATATTACTATGGATAGTACGCCACATCGATACACGTATCGTCGAATGTTTGTGACTGCAATGCACGTTACTGCTAAAGTACACCAAATCGATACATGCGTTTTCGAATATTTGTTACCGCGATGTACGTTACCGCGAAAAAGCTGCATGGGATTTATGGATAACAATTATAAATGGAAAAATGCCTGTTTGTGACTCAAACATTAAAAAACGGTGGATGAGATTCGCGCTGCCAGGCTCCATTTTTTGGTATTTTTTTTTCGCTCGACTTGCTTTATTTTGACTTGAATTGCTCGTGTTAGGAGTTGCGTCGCGTCTGTGGTGTATTGGCCAAGATTCGAACTCGCGACCTATCAATCGTAAGTACGTCTAAACACTGAGTTAAATGTTAATTTTGTTAAATACTTCACAACCATACATTAACAGAAACCGCAGTACCTGCACTTATAGCATTATTTTAATGCAACCCACATTTTTTAAATATATCTAAGTACTTTAATCTCAAACTTAACAATTAAAACCTCAATTATCCACTAATGCCTATCACAAAAATCTCCGGGAATTTATGAAAAAAAAAATATCCTCGCAATATTCAAGCCAGCTTTCCTCAAGGCTTTGATAAACTAAACGAAACCTCTGCCTTTTGTTCATTAAAAATATATCTTAATTGAATCTATTGCTTTGAAGATAAGACTTAATAAAAAAAGTAAAAAAGCTTGGCTTCTTTCAATTTCGGGGTTCCGTAGTACATTTAGTTGATTGTACCTAATTGTGTACTTTCATATAAGTAAGTAATTAGTTAAAATTGTTTAAAAAGAAAGTATTTAAGGTATTTAGTGATTATTACGCTTTCACGATACTTAAAAACTGCTCTAAAATATTAGTCTGTTTCTTTGTCTGCTTCTCTGTTTGTTCCGGGTAGGTAATAGATTACCCTCCTTCCTTCAGCAGTTGGGTAAAACTAGCGATTGTCCCACTGAATTTCAAAGTTCGAAATCGCGGTAATATGTTTATTGATGTGGCACATTTTTGCGGTAACGTGCATTGGGGTAGCAAACATCCGAAAATGCGTGTTTCGGTTTGGCACATTTTCGCAGTAACGTGCATCGCAGTGACAAACATTCGACGATACGTGTATCTTTGTAGCGTACTTTCGCATTTACTTGAGTCACATTTGCGAACTTTCGAACGCTCATCGCGATTTCGAATTTCGAAATTCAGTGGGACAGTCGAAAATAGCTGATCCCGTTATGACAGGCTTACAGTACAGATAGATAACGTAACGATTATTTTTGAAAAAGTATTATTAGGACAGCAAAGTAGCAAGTTAAAAGAAAAGTAGATTTTTTTCTCGTTTGTCCGTCATTTAAAGCAAAAGCCTCACAGCGTACACAGCAAAGATCAACTTCCCCATTGCAAAACAAAACAAACATTCTCAAAGATTGAGTTATGAATAAATTTGGGAATGAATAAAAGCAAGTTTGATGAAAGTAGGACATCTTTGGCGGGAGCGGCATTAAAGCGAGGTAAACAAACGGACGCAAACTTGCGAGCTTCGTACGTCTTACGTGGGTGATCTCAAGGTACGAGCGGAAGCGGAGATTGAAGATCCGCTACCGCTTATTAACATGTGATGTGGTCTACATATTGTGATGGAAGCGGAGATTGAAGATCCGCTACCGCTTATTAACATGTGATGTCGTCTACATATTGTGATGTTCAACTATCGAAATAGCCTCCATGAAGCGCAACTGGAAATAGCTAGACTCAATAACACAGAAGGCTGACCAATTCTCTCACAATGGCTCAAGAATTTTATCGTAATGCTGCTCATTGTTTTAAGACACACATAAAACATGCTATACCTATTAGCTGTTGATCGCCATGGTTTTGCTCGTGTATCCTGATCCAGTTTCCGCTACTCACAAAAAATAGTTTATATTAGAAAGAATATTGTGGTCATTTAATCATAGCACAGTAAGTACATGGAAGATATAATAGCCCCCAATATTTAGGCAGGCGTAATTGCATTATTTAAATGACACTACAGAATGATGGTGAAAATCTACAATATAAAAATAAGTCGGGTTTTCCTTTCTGACGCTATAACTCCAGAACGCACGAACCGATTTTCACGGTTTTGCATTCGTTGGAAAGGTCTCGAGCTCCGTGAGGTTTATAGCAAAGAAAATTCTGGAAAAATTTAGAAAATCCTAGAAGGCTGTCACTTTGTTTAGCAATAAAATCTTCATGTGTTTTTCAAAAAAATCATTAACAAACCCGCTCAGCTCAACACAGAGCGAGCGCCTTTACCTCAACCATTGTTGAGCACGTAGGTAAATCGTGATTTCTTCGAGCTAAGCCGGTGTTGCACTCCGTGCCACAATTCAGCTGCTAGGTATTCAACTACGAGTATAAAGGTACGCTACCGTTATATAAACCTCGATCCGTTTAACAGAAGAATTGCGCGACGGTTTTAAACCGAGATCTATTTGTTTGCCTGAAATGATTAGAAATAAATTGTGCTTCTTTTTTGATATATTGATATTTTGATATATTGATATATTTTACTGCTAGCTTTTGCCCGCGGCTCCGCCCGCGTGGTTGTCGGTTATCGCGACTAAACATAGCCTTTCTTATGGTCTAATCTACCCCTATGCCAAATTTCATCAAAATCGGTTCAGTGGTTTAGGCGTGAAAGCGTAACATACGGACAGACAAACAGACAGACAGACAGACAGACAGAGTTACTTTAGCATTTATAATATTAGTATGGATATGGATAATAGCTGACCCGGCGAACTTCATACCTCCAACTTTTTTCCGCCCGCGTGGCGTCCGATCCCGTTCCCGCTGAACCCTCTACTATGTTAAGCATAGATTATACATATAAACCATTTTCTTGAATTACTCTATCTATAAAAATCTGTAGAGTAGTTTTGAAGATTTAAGCATACATAGGGACGGACAGATGCAGAAAGCGACTTTGTTTTATACTATGTAGTGATAAGTAGCTGTGACTGTGAAAGTCCCGTGCAGTCTATGGCGTTTTGGTTTCGTGTTCCTTGTGTCCCACCACTTGCAAAAACGGCATCTACATAAAGCCATTGACAGCACGATTGAGATAGCTGAATTCTATTCCCGAATCATTGGAAGTAGTAAAAAGTGACACGAGCAGAAAAAGAAGTAGCTGTGCCTAAAGTTTTCACTCCAGTACATGAATGTCTTTGCTTTGATATGGTCTATCAATTCTGTACTGATCTTCAGTCAAATCTGATCATCAATTAAAAGCGGACAAGTTAAGAATCAACACGGGATGTGTCCTTCTCTAGATTATTCTGAATACTTTGCAAAACATGCTGGATCGTCCTCAAATCTGAAATTCTTGTCTACGTGGGTTTCAGAACTTATTTTAAGGAAATTCCCGGAGGCGACGACGGTGTTTATGTGTCAAATTCGAACCAACTAAGTGTTTCGAGTTGGCCCTACTTGGGAACCACGGTGTCCCCATACTGTCCCTGGATATTGGAAATCGCGGTTACCTTGCCGCCTCAGCCTATTTCTGCTAGGGCGACAGGCGGATCAACCTGTCCTGGTACTACTCTACCAAGACCTTTCAAACAAGAAATCCGTTGTCACCTTATGTTTTAAGACTACGTAGGAATAACCACTGATGCTAAACCTTCCAAACACTAAATCGCTGAGAACGGCTAACTAAACACACGTTTAGTTGTTGAGATTCTATAACGTATTCAGTGTAAGTCTGAATCTTTTAAAAAGCTACACAATTCCCAAAAGTGTATTTATCCGTGTTTATAAATCCACATCACGTTAGCTACTTTCTAAGTGCGATCACACCGTTGATATTGTCGTGTTAGAGGCCAGCTGCAATCCAGAATGGAATCACAATCGAATCTACTGATGCCACGTTGGCTGGACCGGCGCCGCAGAACCACAGATGTATAGAACTCCATTAAATTGTCGAGACTGACTGACGAATGAGTTCTCGTGTGTGTTTTTGCGTCTAGATTATTCTAGATTCTGTACGGTGTTCAGTGTAAAATTAGAAGTAGCAAATCAAAAGTATGCTGTTGCATCTTGAATCTGATGTTTTCAGTGTAAGTGTTGGTAGCTCAAGGGTCGTCCTTAAGATCGTGTGGTCCCATATTCGAAACTTGGCCACTAAACTACCGATGTGAAACCACTGTCAGTAGGTACTATTATAGTATTACTATTTTATTATGTGCCATTTTACGGTTAATTAGAAGAAATATTATCTTCATTCTAATTAAGCTAGGCTTACTTCGGGTCTATATAGCGCTGTGTAGAATAACCCAGACTAATAATATTATTTATTCTCATCTCCATAATAAAATGAAACAAACAACAAATAGTTATTCAAAAAACGGTGAACAAAATAGATCCAAAATGGTGGTCTGTGAACTAAAATCTCCCGTTATTGGCTTCCATAAGCACGCGCGCGCGCTTTCATAGATTTATCTATTTCACTTTGATGATCTTATCTATGATTGTATAATATATTTTGATTGTTCGCGTAATAAAGAAGTTGTGATACGTTATAAAAGATAACATTGTTTGTTTACTGGGTTTTCTCGTCATTGGTCCGTGCAATAGAACCCAAGAGAACCCACCGCACAAGCCGATACGTTACACATTTTTATTGACAGACAAAGCCTTCTAGCTAAGCCTTTTCTCCCTAGGTTGGACGGTCAGACCGTAGTCGCTCCTTTAAAAGTTATAACAAAAAAATATTATTTTAAAAAAGCCCCGACACTCCTCATCCCCATTTTAACCCCCATAACTTTTAAACGGCATAACCGAATTTCATCAAACATGTCTAAGAACACTCGCACATATGTCACCTTTAATACAAAAAAAAAAATTGAAATCGCTTCATAGCCACGTTTACTGCCGCCACTCCACAGAGGTATTCACTTTTAAAAAAAGCTGATGTCACTACATATTTCAAAATAAAATTCCCCATAGCATTTGTCTGTTCGCAAAAGACATAAAATGTACTAACGGATTTTGTTCAGACAGTATAATACATACATATATATACAAACTTATACTACACGCCTGTAAATAGTGTAAATCCCCGAAGGGCTACAACCCTTGTTAATAAACCCACATTTCTTGATTTCTATGATGTTCAGTCCCACATACTGGAGGCAATCCTAATTGCCTTCAAGTGGGCACTTAGTCCTGAGCTGTATATTTAATATCAGGTGGACAACAGCCCTATCCCTTAGTCGCCTTTTACGACCCCCACAGGAAGAAATTGTGTGGTCCTATACTACTCAACCGGGTACCAACACAGCAAGTACAATCAGACAGTATAAAAAACATATTTTCTATATTCAGCGGTCATTAACCTCGGACATGTCCACAATAACACTGCAAATTTCACCAAAACATAGTCCTGCCATAGGCCCAGCCGCGGGCACTGCCCATTACAAGACAGATGGCTGGCCCGTGACGAAGTTGGGATGGCCCTGTAGCCCTAGGGCAGTATCTGTTTATTAAGCTCTGCTATTGATAGTCCAAATAATTGAACTTGAATTTCAGTTAAATAGGGTTAACTTCAATAATAACAAAGAATTTTAACTTGATTTTATTAGCTGTAATCCATACTAATATTATGAATGCGAAAGTAACTCTGTCTGTCTGTCTGTGTGTCTGTCTGTCTGTCTGTCTGTATGTTACGCTTTCACGCCTCAACCACTGAACCGATTTTGATGAAATTTGGTATAGAGGTAGATTAGACCATGAGAAAGGACATAGGCTATGTTTGGTTTCGATAACCGACATCCACGCAGGCGGAGCCGCGGGCAAACGCTAGGAATCTATACAATGGTCTTTATTCTCCATAAATCTTTTTACACATTAATAATTAGTTATTACAGTTTCAAGGGGATCCATATAAGTAGAAATGGATACCTCACACCACCATAATTACAAAAAGCTGTACATTTTAACAAAGAGATATAGCAAGAACAGTAAAAGATTAGTTTAGCTAAACAATAAAATCAAATTCTCTTTAATACAGGGTGTATTTTCGAAATGGGGTGATGAAGACAGCTTCCGTTATAGTTACACACCCTGTATAAGGTTACAAAGTAATGTGAAAAGTGTGTGGGGTATCACCAAAATCTTTGGGGCACAAGTCAACATAACATACAACTCAGTAGGTACAACTACCACTGTAACGACTACACTTTTATTTTTTATTTATTTTAAACTTCATGCACATAAATTTGTACAAAGGCGGACTTAATGCCAAAGGCATTATCTAACAGTCAACCTTAGGGTGATGCAGACTTTCCTTTTGGGGTTTGGTAGGTCAGATGGTGGTCGCTTCATCAAAGCGGTACAAGCCAAATCAATAAGAGAAGGTGCAAATAGACCCCGAATCTGGTATGAAAGCCTCGGATGCAATCGGGAACGACGTGAAATGATGGTGGCGACACACAGACAACACAATGAATTTCTATTAAGATCTGTTACTTACATTGTGAAACATACATAATTCATAACAAAGCATTTATTTTCTATTATACAAATATTTAGATGCCCATACTTTAACATTAGATAAATTCATATTACGCTTTGTGAAATTTACAAACGCAAATGCGCGTAACATCTTACGCCTACGCGCATAATTGTGGTCAACGACAATATTGTCGCAAATGCGTCACAATAATGTCGAAAGTGCGTCACAATAATGTCGCAAGTGCGTCACAATATTGTACAGTTAGCTGCACAATACTTGTTTATAGTTATGATTGAAAATAACATCGCGGTAATGAAGCGGAGCCGTGACCACCGCGCGTGACTGTACTGATGGGTAACCAACTTTTAAGAGTAGGGAGGATGATGTTTAAATTTAATTTTACTGATTTTTTTTTCCTGGCTTGTCGTATGGAAGGTGACATGCATGCAAATGGTCTCACTATCATTGATTTGGACACCCAAGATCGTGCGAAGGAACGAGGAGGAAGAGTGGGAAGGCGGACCCTGATCTCCGAAGCTACCGTGGCTTCGGATGTAATCATACCTCCCCCGCCGAAGCCCGATGGGGAGGTTATGTCGGACTCGAAACGACTAAAACCGCACACCGACTGAGAGTCGTGGTGCTAGGCCGGAGATGAGGTTGTCTTCGACATATCCCTCGCACCCCAACTGACCCAGGGCTATCCCTTACGGTCTGGCCGTTTTACTGATCAGAAGCTTACTTTAGAATCTGTAAGAAAAGAAAAACGAAATAAAGGAAAGATGTTATAGCTGCCTACCTTTAGGTATGGTTTCCTTACTTAAGGAACACACATAACTAATTACAAGTTCAAAGTACTCTGTGTTTCAAAAATCTTATCAAATAAAACAATTAGGTTAATTGACATCATAATATTTGTATAAAATTAGACTGGCTATCTCAAACTTAATAAAGCCTCTGGGGCGTGGCGGTAGTGAACGCGGCCGCTACGCAGGAGCCGCGGGTTCAATCCCCGCTCATTGCAAATATTTGTGTGCATGAAAATGGGTATTTGTATTGGTCTGGGTGTTTTCTATGTATAACATATATGTATTTACAAAAAAAATGTATCTAAGTATGTTTATCCGCATTCTAGATTCCATAACACAAGCTAGTTTAGCGATGCTTACCATGGGTCTAGATAGCGTTGTGTAGAATATTATAGATTAGTATTAAATCTTTTACATATTCTACAATGTAGAATATGTAGAATATTTCATGAATACTAAGTAATCCCAAATTTTGTTAGCTTTAGAGTTTCATATATTTGGTTAATTTTATTACCAACTTTAAATAGTTTTAATTAATTTGGAGTATGACAAAATACAACTTAAATTGACCATACCATCATACTACCTCCAAGAATTTAATAAGTGTAAACTATAAACAAACAAACGAATTATTTTGGACTTTTCATACCACATATATGGCAGACAAGCACACGATTTACCTGATGGAACCTGCATTATGCAACGCCAGGGGTACAATCATAATAACGGGAATTAACGCGATCATGGTATAGGTACATAAGTACTGACCACGGCCGATGTAACCTGGTCGAAACGTCAGGCAAATCAAAGGTACGTATGTACCTATTCCATGATCGCGTTAATTCCCGCTATTATTATTGTATATCATGGAACGCGAGAGTTTAAAAGTTTAAAAGTTTCACGCTCGCGCTGCGGAACCTTTTGCGACATTTTCTTTTTCTAGCTAATTCAGTACAATCCTATATTAATCTACAAACTCATGGTCCCCCTACAGGCAATTCGTTCGTCCAATCTCATAACTGATGCACCACGGAACGGACATTATCATACAAAATATAGACGACTGTGTAGGATTCAGACAATTTTCATGCAATTATAGAAGCTGCTCTTCTTTCATGTTGAATGCTAATTATGTGTTTATACTACTGTGGAAACCGTGTAATCTGATAATAAGCCGTTATCATACGCTTTGAACGTTTTTGAAATTAGAAAATACTACCTTTTTTATTTTAAATGCGAGTGAAAATCCTTCATGGATACTATGCCGGACTCCTACCGACTAAAAACCCTCACGTAACGCCTAACAGCCTACGGTTGGGAGCTCCGGGTAAGTCCTCGGAAGGGTGTCCCAGGATTGCCATCAGATCTACGGCCACCACTGCGGCCTCGCCTAGGAGGTGGTTAAGGCGCTAACCCGCGTCTATGGGGGTTTTTGGGTGTCATCACTCTTCTTAGGGGGGAGGGGGACGTGCGTGAATCTAGAAAGTACCGCCTATAATTAAGAAGGGTCAGAAGAATAAGAGAAGCAGATGCACTATCAAAATTTGTGCAAAAGTATCATAATGCTACTGTAACTAACAGTTGCTTTAACCATCGTTAAAGCTCAACTGTACGGGGCCCTACTAAGATTTATGGGGCCAAAACCAAAATGACTTGCTATCCACCTGCCAAAGCGTATTGGGGGATTCGATACCAGTCGCCCCATAATAGCCATTTCACCTAATAAGTTAGTTATGGGACGACTGACTCCGATCCCCAAACTGGCACCTTGCGGATCACGACAGTGTGCTGGCTGCTATGAAAAAAAATTAAAAAGAACATCATACATAACATAAATTCACGCTTTTATTCCCCGAAGGGGTAGGCAGAGGTGCTAGCACCCACATTTCGCCAGTTTATGTTTAGGTCCCATAGTAATAGGTGGCGAGCCTATTGTCATTAACCGGGCACTTGTAAACCTGCGATAAATACACACATAACTTCGAAAAGCATCGAAAAGTCATTGATGTGTGCCATGGTAAACCTGGGATCGAACCCGAGACCTTGTCTCAGCAGTCCATCACCCATACCACTAGGCTACCGTATTAAAAAAAAAGAAATAACTCCTAAATAAAATCCCGAGAAGCCTTAACCCATGACCCGAAAACAATGCCCCTTCACACAAAACCCACTAGCGGTTACTAGTAATTATAAAGAAATATTACCTGCGTTATTATTGTAGTTAGCTGCGCGGGCGCGGATTCAATCAAATCTTATCACGATCTTAGTCAATGGAGCTAAGCACATCAAAAGCTGCACCTTAATGGGTATTGACGTGGATCCGTGACGTTCGTATATCTTGGATGTGGTGTTTTGGTAGTATTTTTTTTCATAAAGAACACGTCAATTTAACTTCAGCTCGCCTGATGGCAAGCTAAAGGCAAAGTCTCTGAAAGAAGGTCACCATCGTAACCATGTTAACAGTGGTGGCACTCAGCTTAACGGCCTCATCAGATGCCTTTTTACACCCCGCTTAAAGGATCCGGGACTGTAGGAAGAAGGAAACACGTGAGCTGGCAGGGAGTTCCAAGTCTTAATGGTGCGGCATAGGAATGAGTCAGCTTTTTTGGTGAATGCCGACCCCATTTGTGTAGTGAAAAGGCTTAGAGAATGATGATAATTTTATTAAAGATATATTATAGCTCAATGTAAACCTTTGAGAATGTCTAAGGCGAAACCGGTCAGGTTTAGAAGTAAAATAAACTCAGTGGAAAAGTACAAGTGTGTTATTCAATATATAATATAGCTTTTTTCATAATTATATAATCTAATATATAAAATTCTCGTGTCACAGTTTTCGTTGCCCATACTCCTCCGAAACGGCTTGACCGATTTTAATGAAATTTTTTGTGCTTATCCGGTATCTATGAGAATCGGCCAACATCTATTTTTCATCCCCCTAAATGGTGCAGCGGGAACGGGATCTGACGCGGATCGCGGGGCGGGAAAAAATTGGCGGTACGAAGTTCGCCGGGACAGCTAGTATAATATATATATATATATTTCTTTCTGGAAGGACGACCTCATCAAGGTCGCGGGGAAGCGCTGGATGCGGGCTGCTTCAGATCGGTCATTCTGGAGGTCTATGGGAGAGGCCTATGTTCAGCAGTGGACTATGTGTGGCTGATATGATGATGATGATGATGATATTTTACACTTATGAATGTGATTAGTTTTTGTAGCGCAATTGATGCTCGCGATGAGCAAAAACAACCACTAAACTAGAAGATGGAACCGTTTTCGTTGGCGGGACAGCACCTTTTCCTTAGACAAAGATTGGCAAAATAAAGAGAGTTGACAGGACTTGCAAGAGAACTCTTCTGCTGTAGTAGAAGAGAATGGACACAGTAAAAAAAATATATGATTGTATACTGTACTCAACTAAAACGAAATAAATACAATATGTGCCAAAGTAACTTAGGTTCTAATATTCTTAGAAAAAAAAATGAGTCCAACAATTTGAAGTGATCAAAAATCGAGTTCAAAATTCCATTACTTACATACAAACAAAACTAATACCGCTTGTATTCGTATACGGAACCTTTGACCTGGTTAATAAAAAAAACTTTTCAAAATTATTTGATAAGTGTGCAAAATTTCAAATCCATCTGACGTTTTGAAATGCTCTCGAAGATTCCGTTACGTACTGTTAAAATATAATACAAGCATATTAAAAATACCATATCCACCACGTCATAAATCCGTATCCATCACAGCAAATTCGATACGCTCAGTAATGGCTGTGTTGCAACACCAGACATGTACATTGTACACCAATGTACATTGTACACCACTTATTAGATTGTGTAGATAACATACTGTATACCTATTTAATACAATTATTTTCAACTCCGATAACATCGGGAGATCCGTCAGCAGATTTACTGGACTAGTTTTTTTTAATTTGATCTGCCTACCTGATGGTTAGTGGCACTGATCTTATGTGGAAGTCGGTTACTTGTTTCGTATTTTAATTCCAAAATGATTTCTTAAAAAAGAGATCCTACTAATTTATGAGGATGGAGAATGGATAGTCCCGGATTATTTAAGCGGGATGTGAAAACCATCTGATGAGACCTTCAATCTAAGGGGTACCATAGTAACATTCGTTTCTATATTTTCAGAGTTTACCTTCATCTTACCACTAGGCGAGGTTAAGTTAGAGTAACAAAGAGACACCGAGACACGCCCGATGGATTCAAATTAACCTTCTATATAAATTTCCCTTCTTAAAGATAAAAATATAAGGGAAATTTGAATCACATCGGACGTGTCCCGGTAGCCGAGTTGGTCAAGGCATTCCTCCTGTAAGGGAAAGATCGCGGATTCGAGTCCCGACCGAGAAGTTTCATTTTCCCTATGTATTCGAACTTTCTCATTTTATAATAATACTAACTGTTGCCCGTGACTCCACCCGTTTTGAACCCTGATCCTGTTCCAATTGTAGTAAGATAACCTTAAGCTAGTATATTATTATAGTTTTTGAATAGTCATACAGGTCAAATTTCCTCCAAGATATGAGATCGTTAGCAGTACAAAACTGATACTTCTATAACAGACATAAAGCTTTCAAACAAAAAATTTAGATAGCGCGAACATAGTTACTTCACTGCTAAACAATTTTCCTTTAAACCTTAACGTCACATAAGACCTTTTCCCCCGTGAACTATCGACACAAAATATGCCTGAATGATTCTTAACAAATCCGACATCCTAACTCACATAGCCACTTAAATATCGTCCTTAGGAAAATCTAGACTTTCAAAAGCTTTCCAAGGGTATTCAGTAAAATTACGTTTTTAAAACGAATGATCTCAAAACTTACGAAAACTTAAAAAAATAAAATGTTTCCCTATGGCCGTCGCTACAAAAAGTAACGTCGGGCTCCGTGTAAATAATAAAATAATAAGTTAACTAATAAATTGCGATTGAATTCGTTAAGAAAATTAACATAAAATAAGTTAAACAGGTGTTGATACATCTTTGCCAACCTTTTCAGGGATTTTAAGGGTGAATATAGGTATGTAACTATGTAAAAATATGCAAAATTTTAGGAATCGAACTATGAGTGACTAGTTTTTGGCCGCGGCTCCGCCCGCGTGAATGTCGGTTACCGTGACCAAACATAGCCTATGTGTTAATTCAGACTGTCACCATACCTAATTTTATTAAAATCGCTCCAGCCGTTTACACGTGAAAGAGTAACAAACATCCATCCACACATCCATACTTACAAACTTTCGCGTTTATAATATTAATAGGATTCTATAACCCCAAAAAGCGTAGGTATACGGTATACCAAAGTTTTCAATACATTTGTTTTTTTAATCGAATTGAATTCACACGTTTTCAAAACTTGTCTTACTGAATCGGTCTCAGAATACTCGAGATTGTTACTATTCATATTTCGTCGCCGTATGTTCGGTACAGCGGGTACCAATCGCCGGCAACTTGGCACTGCACTCGGTACTTTTGTCCAATTTCCCATTGTTAGATGTCCTTTTGAATGGAAAAATGCACTTCATTTGAGTTTATTTTCTTTAATGCGAATGGCAGATTTGTTTTCGTTATTGTGATACTTAACTTATAGTTATGTAATGTATCATTTTTTTTTTACATTTCCACAACACAACATTCTACACAACGCTATCTAGACCCATGGTAAGCTTAACTAGCTTGTGTTATGGAATCTGTCTGTCTGTATGTTACGCTTTCACACCTAAACCACTGAACCGATTTTTATTAAATTTGGTTTATGGGTAGATTAGACCTTGAGAAAGGACATAGACTATGTTTGGTCGCGATAACCGACATCCACGCGGGCGGAGCCGCGGGCAAAAGCTATTCTATAATATATACGCGGGTTCGATCCCCGCTCAGTGCAAATATTTGTATGCGTGAATATGGCTATTTGCATTTGTCTGGGTTTTTCTATGTTTAATATGCATGTATTTTCATAAAAAAGTATATAAGTATGTTTAGCCGCATTCTAGATTCCATAACACAAGCGAGTTAAGCTTACCATGGGTCTAGATAGCGTTGTGTAGAATGTTGTGAAATATTAATTTATTCATTTTATTCATCAATTGAAGGGCCACAATTTTTTAAATTGTTGGTATCTGCAATTGTGATCGTTTTTTCGCGAGCCTTCAGCTTACTATTAGGTTGATGTGTCCTACATAAAAAAAGTTATATAACTAAGTAGCAGAAGCTTCAACCGTCCAATTTTTTTACATCTAATACAAGTCTTTCATTTCAACACAAAAGCTCCAAGAAAACATAAATTTTAACTGTGCTCCTGAAACAGAAGCGACTGAAATACCATGAATATTTGACGCATAGTATAAAGAGCTACGGAATCCACAACCCTGGGTCCAAGTGTGTTTGACCGGTAACTCATACATACATAAATTATACCCAGCCGAATTGAAATCCTTCTAAAATTCCACTTCACATGGGTGCAGAACACCCTTGAAAATAAATTGAAATATGTAAATGATAATTCTGGGTATGAGAGTTTTGTTGGGAAGCCCTTACGTTGGTTGTATGGGATCTAAGGTAATTGGAACACAGTCAAAGGATTATAGTAATTCCTTTCAAGATAACTAAAATACCTATTTCATGGGCTTGAAATATAGATAGATAGATAGATAGATAATTCTTTATTGCACACCAATATCATTACGGATAATATTGTACATAGTTACAGTTAGGTACAGTTAAATGCACAATGGGCGGCCTTATCAATTAAAGTGATTTCTTCCAGGCAACCTTAGGATGGACAGGAATGATAGTATGTAATATAAGTGAGTGTTGGTGTAATTTGTTTACAAATATAAAGAGTATGTTACATAAATAATTACATAGTATACAAACACGATATATAGAGAAATAGAAATGAAATGTGAATGTGAGGACTTCTCAACGACTATGCTATAGAAAGATAATAACTCTTTACCATGTTTTTAAAAATATTTATAGATTGAGCCTCTCTAATTTTTACCGGCTAATTTCTTTCTAAAAAAAAATTTAATTTGTTTTGGGATCTTGAGTAATTAGTTTTCTTATAAAATTGAAAATTAGTTGTACCTGTATTGGTCGCTGTAAAAAACATGTTCGGTTATGTTAAATTATAAGTTTTATGGAGTTCCTCTTGGTTTGTTCGCAATAGACGCAAAACTACTGAACAAATTTTGAAGCGGTTTTTTATTCGAAAGGGCTTGGTCAGTTTTAAAAACATACTTACGTAAGTTTTATCGTTAGCGGTCCAGTAAAACCGAAAATAATAACTAAAACTGGTGAATATCAGCTATTATACATTATAATTTCAACTTTAAAGGCTACTTTAAGTTCTAATAAAGAAATCTAAAATAGAGAGAGATTTAAAGGCAGCGTGCCACTATCCATCAGGGACCTACTTATCAGTATATCCCTAATCGGTAATTACAAAAATACTCGGTTATTTTCGTATCAGTTCTCATAAAACAAGAAAATATTTCAACAATATTCAAACCACCAACTACCAACCCCCATCCATAACCCCACATCTAAACTATTCACACCGTACCTCGTACTGGGAAGTGTTCACGAATGCACAGACATTTTTCACAGACATTTGTCCTCCGTTAGGCACCAAGCGCCCCACAGTCAGAGTTGTGGCGGTTCTGTTAAATTAAGCATAACATTCGACAATTTCAACTCATGTTCGTCCATAATTTGCATACGTGTTTGTAAAATTGTGGTTCGTAGGGTTGTCCAACGAAAAAATATAAAATATCAAAACTTTCTTCGCCCGAAAAGAAAGTTTTTTCAGCGGGTACCTAATATTACTGCAATATCAGTGTAAGTATTTTTATTGGTGTCAAGCCGTTGCATGCAACTACCGTTTGATCCCTCAACCCTGTCGGCCAGCTTGAGCTGTGGCTTGAACGTTAAGTACTCAACTCGCCGACGCTGCACTATTCGCCCGGTACTCGCGTCGCGCGATCACAAATTCCAAGTACTGGCAGGGTCGCCATGAAGTAAGTTTAGAGGTGTTAGGATTATGAATAAAACAACCTTTCGGCACGAGCTTGTATTTGCGACTGCTGTCAAACTAACAATACAACTTTTAACTTAAACTAAGTACATATAACATCAAAAGTGCACATACTTCAGGGCCCTGCACGCCTGTACCTATACATGGACTATGAACCTACTTACATAACATTAGAGTATTCTGTAGATTGTCAGAAATGTGATCCAAATATTTTTGCGATCACAGAAACACTTAATTTTGAATGATAAATAGTATGCTTGTACGTTTATTAAATTTAAAAAAAAACTTTCCCAGCCGAACGGCCTCGGATTTGCCCGTGCAACTTAAACCAATTTGGATTTTTTTCATTTTGCGAAATAACCATCCTCGTATTGCAAAGAATATTAAAAAAAAAAGAATTAACGAAATCGGTTCAGCTGTTCACTAGATTTGCACCACATTCAGCGATTACATTTTAAGGTTCCATACTCAAAGGGTAGAAACGAATCCCTATTACTGAGACTTCGCTGTCTTTGATTTGCTTTGATTTGATTTGATTTGATTTGATTTGTCTATCTGTCACCAGACTGTATTTCGAACCATGATAGCTAGAATTTTTTATTTATAGAAATTTTTTATAGATACCTTTCGTTTTCACTTTGAATTTGGAATTTGCACAACCCTACGCAACGACATATGAAAATACATATAAGATGGATGCATGTAGTCTTGTCAGCAATATCGTACAGCAACTGTATCATACACTGCTTCTCAAATATTCTATATTTTATACGTTTTATTGTCTGTCTTGTTTGTCCTCGGTGGAGTTAAATAGGCCACTACATCTCCTCCCTTGGATGTCGTACAAGGCGACTAAGGGATAGGGCTGTTCTCCATCCGACAATAAACATTATTCATAAGACAGTGCCCGATTAACGGTAATAGATTTGCGCTTGGTGAATGTATGGTGAATGTTCTGACGAGCTCTTCCATTTAGTCCCACCCTCTGCTTTCCTTCACAGGACGACATATGGCTAATATGCCATCCATATACAGTGTAGAGTATACCTGCTAGAACCAAGCGTTTCAGTGACTCATTCCTATGCCGCACCACTAAGACCTGGAACTCCCTGCCAACTCACGTGTTTCCTTCTTCCTACAGTCCCGGGTCCTTTAAGCGGGGCGTGAAAAGGCATCTAATGAGGCCGTCAAGCTGAGTGCCGCCACTGTTAACATGGTACATGTTTACGATGGTGACCCTCTTTAACATTAGGCGAGGTGAAGTCAAATTGACGTGTCCCATAAAAAAAAATACACTCGCCCCCTATTACGTGTACCGAAAATCATAATTGATGAAATGTGGGTGTTAATACACCTCTGTCGGGGTACACAGTGGTTTATATGTAATATTATGTTTATTATCACTACTACTAGTACTAGTATAAAGCAAAGTCGCTTTCCCCGTCTGTCTGTACCTATGTTTGCTTATATCTTCAAAACTACGTTACAGATTTTGATGCGGTATCTTTTAATAGATAGAGTAATTCAAGAAGAAGGTTTATATGTATAATACATGCTTAATATAGAAGAGGGTGCAGTGGAAACGGGATTAGACGCCACGCGGGTGGAAAAAAATTGGCGGTATGAATTTCGCCGGGTAGCTTTTCAGTGCTCGTGTTTTGCTAAAAACATGTTTTAATTAAATTTTATTAGATTAATAAAAATCAAGATTTCGCTTAGATTTAAGTTTATTGGCGCGATCATTAAATTAAGATAACCAATTTTTTTTTTAATTTGCATTTTAAAATTAGTGAAACATGTTGAAATTCTTGTACCGTACCATGTTTCAAGCGAGCTTATCTTAATTTTTGTTATAATTTCTGTCCAAACTATCATATAGTTGTCTATTTTATTTGTTTGAATTAATTGGACATCCGCTCTAATATTATAAGAATATACCTTCTAGAACTAACCAGTTCGGTGAATCATTCCTATGCCGCACCATTAAGACCTGGAACTCCTTTAAGCGGGGCGTGAAAAGGCATCTGATGAAGCCCTCAAGCTGAGTGCCACCACTGTTAACATGGTACATGTTTATGATGGTGATCCTCTTTTCGAGACTTTGCCTTTAGCTTACCAATTAGTGAAATGAATTCAAAGTGACGTGACCTTTTATAAAAAAAATACGCAAGTAACTCTGTGTGTTACACTTTCACGCCTAAACCACTGATCCGATTTTGGCGAAATTTTGGTACAGATATAGCTTAGACTATGTTTAGTCAGGATAACCGATATCCCCACGAGCAAAGCCGCGGACAACAACTAGTAATATTTCCGTAAAACCCGTATCTGTACAACAGTTTTAAAGTACCTACCGAATTCATCTACCGATTTTCTTACGAACTATCGGAATCAATGAATGATGTTACAATCATTTTTAAACATTGATTTTTGATAAATCCGCCCAAACAATTGAATGATTTTTACAGCATTAGGTATGCTAACTATACAAATCGAATACATAGGGAAAAAGAATCTTCTCGGGCGGACAGACGGACGGAAGGGAAAGACTGCGGGTTCGAGTCCCGCCCGAGAAGATTATTTTTCCCTGTGTATTCGATTTGTATAGTTAGCATACTTAATGCTGTAAAAATCATTCAACCTCATGGAAAGTGGTTACCGTGGCCTATGAACGTGTGCAATACCAGGGGGGTCCCACTCGTCCTGCCGACCCTCTAAGAACAGAGTTTCTGTACCGTCAGTGCAGAAGACTAAGCAGGCCAAGCCTTTGGTCTTCCCACTGACAGCTCGTAAACTCTCCAGTGAGCGCTGGCTACCCTACTCACCGCCGGTGTTCAGGGGCAAAATGTCCAATTCTCAAAATGTCCAACGGTGTCAAAATGTCCAAATCCCAAAATGTCCAATTCCCAGAATGTCCAATCTTTGAGAAACACAACACGAGGTTATTATAGCCGTGGTATTCTCACACTGGTTGGACTGTTCACATTTAAAAAAATATCTTTTTGGATGGGACTCGAACCCGCGATCTTTCCCTTATAGGGGGAATGCCAACTTGGCTACCAAGACATGCCCGATGTGATTCTAATTTCCTTTCTTATCCGTCTTTAAGGCTTGCCCGAGAAGATTATTTTTCCCTATGTATGCGATTTGTACTTAATGCTGTAAAATTCGTGCTCACATTGTGCGCTTTATTATACTACAGTTAAACGATACGATAAATTTTAATGTTGATGTATGTAGATAGAATCCAAATTTTATTCATCTTTGCTATTGATATTTTAGCTCATCTCATAAATAAGTAAATATTTTTGAATGATTTTTGTATAACGATTAAGTATGCTAACTATACAAAAACTGAGGGTCATCGTGCTAGACCGGAGGTGAGGCTGTCTTTGACATATCCCTCGCACCCCGGCTGACCCAGGGCCATCCCATAACCTAAGGATACAATATATTTCCAAGTAAACTCTGCACCATTTCACAACTCAGTTGAGGTCGGCTATCCAGTCATTCGAAACAGCTGAACTTCTGTATTTTCCGTGAAGCGACTGCCATCTGACCTCCACAACACATTGACGATATCAAAGCTTTGTAATTAAACCACGGACTTTATAGGGCAACAACTACCCGTAACAACTACAATAGATGTTCGTATGGCTAGCGCAGCTGAAAACTTAACGTATTCTCCGAGACACGGAGATGTCTCAATCAAAGACCTAAATGGTCTTAATGTCTTAAGCAGAGCCACCAATCCTAAGACCAACCTGGTTAGTGTCGCTTAACCTTGCATTCTGTTTAAGTACTAAATGACACAGATATAATTTAATACATATATACAATCTTTTTCGGGTAATATCCTTTCCTTTACAGGACAACACGTACAAGGCTAAGATGCCATCCGTGTACGGTGCAGAATTTACCTTTTAGAACCAAGCGTTTCAGTACCTCATTCCTATGCCGCACCATTAAGATCTAGAACTCCTTGCCAGCTCACGTAATTTCCTTCTTCCAACAATCCGGGTCCTTCAAGCGGGGCGTGAAAAGGCATCTAATGAGGCCGTCAAGCTGAGTTCCACCACTGTTAACATGGTACATGTTTACGATGGTGACCCTCTTTCAGTGACTTTACTTTTAGCTTACCATCAGGCGAGGTGAAGTCAAATTGACGTGTTCTATATAAAAAAAGTAATTTCCCTGCCTAATCAATTCAGACATTCAAAGAAATACAAATCACAAATAAATATAATTACCATGTTTCAGAAGAGCGAACAATTTCTAACGAATCCCATTGACTGACTATTGACAGAACCTCAGACAATAAAGCTTGCTATTCACACCGCTGCCAAGTTTGCGAGAAATGTCGGTCGCACATCACTGCGACTTTTGTTTACCGATGCGCTTGTGAAATACTGTTATAGTTTACCATTAAACTCGGTATTACGGAACAATTGATGCGCTTCTGTTTATCGGGCTCTTTGTACATTATAGGAGACGCCTTGAGTGCATTTGTTAATATTTAATGCACTTGGAATATTGTTTTTATACCATCTAGGTGGCAGACAAGCACACGGCTCACCTGAAGGAAAGTGGTTACCGTGGACGTGTTGCCGTGTTGTAGAATTTAAAGCAGGACAAGCCTTTGGTCTTTCCACTGGCAGCACAAGAAGCAAGATATTTTTAGAGATGCTCTTTTTATGGAGATATTGAAATATACCAGGTGTAAAGGGAACGCTCCCGAAGCCAAAAGCCCCTAGTAGTACTCCAGGTATATAACATACTAGCTTTTCCCCGCGGCTCCGCCCGCGTGGAAGTCGGTTATCGCAACCAAACATAGCCTATGTCCTTCCTCAAGGTCTAATCTACACCTATACTAAATTTCATCAAAATCGGTTCAGTGGTTACGGCGTGAAAGCGTAACATACAGACAGACAGACAGAGTTACTTTCGCATTTATAATATTATAGTATGGATTAGCATAAAATAAAATCGATTAGGACAATTTAAAAAAAAAATCCGTTAAATACTCTCCATTATGTTAGTAAACCTAAATAAAACGGTAATTTCATAAAAAAATATCATAACATTTAACTCCGGCTTACTCCATTTAAGGAGTAGGTATCTATCTATACTATTTTTCTAGCCACAAGCAACACAAAATTTTATGTTATAAATCAGATGTTCTTTAGCTAAAAACGTAAGATTATTATATTTAAGATTTGGCGATAGCGATCAAGGTTAAAACTCCTTCCTGTCACCATATTTAAAAAGATGAGATGCAAATGATTTTAATAAGATACGTATCTCGTTTAGACACGTCGTTTAATAGGCCCCATAAGCAGTAAGCACTCCATTTCTTATATTTAATTGGATCCACGTAGTGATATGTTGAATAAAATTTTCTTACGCTTAAATTCTTTTAATAATCCGGAAAAAAAAATAGTTATCATGATAAATTTTAGTACTACAATTAGTCAGGTTAATAAATGAAATAAAATATTCTACAACATTCTACACAACGCTATTTAGACCCATGGTAAGCTTAACTAGCTTGTGTTTTGAAATCTAGAATGCGAATAAACATACTTAGATACTTACATATCATACATGGAAACACCCAGACCCATGGAAATAGCCATATTCATGCGTACAAATATTTGCACTGAACAACAAGGATCGAACCAGCGCAGCGCCTCCTGCGTGGCAGTCGCGTTCATATTACTCTGTCTATCAAGTTAGCATATAGTCTAACAGCCTAAGCTATCACTACTGATAGATTAATCAGTATTAATCGTCAAGTGAACAGCCAGCCTTTGTAAAGAATCCTATGTCTCAGGTACCACGTCGCCACTTCCGAAGTAATCCGATCTTTCAAGAAGACACTGGAGCGTGTAAGTTTCAATGAGGGGAAGTACCTTAAGGGAATTCCTGTCCGTCTTTCTACTTCTGTTCAATTAGATTTAGTTTTTTAATGGATATCTATTGAACGTTCGAGTAAAAAGGTTAGATAGATTTCTTTTTGAATTAAAACTAAAAGAGAATGTTATTTTCTTTGGGTTTCTCGCTGGTAATTATGGTTGAAACCGGATTATATCAAGGATAGCTTAAGAATTAATGTTACAGCTGAAATATGAGTTTTAAACACATACATGGTTTCTACTTAGGTATATCTTAAATGTGAAAGTTCGGACGGAAGAAACATCAGGCGAGGTGAAGTCAAATTGACGTGTCCTATATATAAAAAAAAAAATGTCTGGATGTTTGTTATTCGATCACGCTAAAACCTCTGTGGCTTCTGTGGCGTGGTGGTAGTGAATCTGCCACGCAGGAGGCGTGGGTTCGATCCCCGCTCAGTGCAAATATTTGTATGCATGAATATGGCTATTTGCATTGGTCTGGGTGTTTCTATGTATAATAAGTATGTATTTACAAAAAAAAGTATCTAAGTATGTTTATGCGCATTCTAGATTCCATAATACATATACATAGTTAAGTCAAGCTTACCATGAGTCTAGAGAGCGTTGTGTAGAATGTTGTGAAATATATTAAAAAAAACCTTATCATATCACGCTCGGTAGTCTACTGGTTAAGGCATTCCCCCTGTAAGGAAAATATCGCGGGTTCTGGTCCCACCCGAGTATTTCACTTTTTACTTATGTATCCGACACTTTACATCAGATGGGCCATGAACTTGTATGTCATTTCAGTAATAAAATACGGCTGAACAGGTCTGGCTGAACTTGGTTTCATAGATAGATTATAATCAGGAATATCACTTAAGTAACATTTTATCTTTGCAATATTCTCCTATGGGTCGCGAAAACGGGATTAGATTTGGATACAGGCGGAGCTGCGGGCAATAGCTAGTAACTGCGTCCCCGATACAGCCAGCCAATTCGTGTTGTTAAAATCATGTTTCAAAGCAACAACCCCGAAGTTTCGACTCAAATAATAAATGATGAGGATACGTTGTTCTCATTTCAAATTTCATACAAGGGAAGTAACCTTTCTAATTACCGGTTCACGAAACCGTCGACGACCGCAACGGTAACCGTAAAACCGGTAGCGGACTCGCAAACAATTGGTAACAAATATCGCTTCGCTTGGAAACATCGGTAAGCAATATACAACTAGTGGTGGGAATTACTGTAACTTTTTTTAAATTTGAGGAAAGCTTTTACAAAGGTTGGAATGAATTTTTTTTTTATACCACATAAGTGGCAGACAAGCACACGGCCCACCTAAAGGAAAGTGGTTACCGCGGCCTATGGACGTATGCAACACCAGGGGCGTTACACTCGCGCTGCCTACCCTTTCAGAGTACCTTTTAATATCTGTTCTGTGCTTTTAGGTAAAGGAGAGTGTTTCTGGGGCCACACCAAAGTCTCCGAGGCCCAATCTACAAACTGGTATACCGACTGATCGATGGTCAGGTTTGGGAGGTCACGCGACAGTGGTTCCCATAAAATACATATAGCCTAGCCTAGTGGTATGGGTAATGGACTGCTGAAACGAGGTCTCGGGTTCGATCCCAGATTTACCATGGCACACACCAATGACTTTTTGATGCTTTTCGAAGTTATGTGTGTATTTATCGCAGGTTCATAAGTGCCCGGTTAATGGCAAAAGGCTCACCACCTATTACATTAGGACCTAAACATAAACTGGCGAAATGTAGGTGCTAGCACCTCTGTCTACCCCTTCGGGGAATACAGAAGTGAGTTTATGTTATGTATATGTACATATAAGTTAAATCAAAAAGTAAAGAAATAAACTACCTCCAATCTCCGAAAACGGATGAATACAACACTAAGGAGTTAAAGATAAAAAGGTTTGCACTGAACGGTAATCAAACCCTCGTATCCTGACATAACACGTCAAATGTACTAACCATGTCATCCATGTATTCCATTGAAAATGGAACACATTTTTACCCAAGACGAGTCGGAGAAGGTATATGCGTTTGGGGTGAGAGGATGTTAGTGTGTTTGTTTGTGCAAATCCATATTGCCATTTTCTCCTTTTTTTTGGATTGGATATCAATTCAATTTTGATGCAGTTTTCAGTTATGGGTTCGGCTTTAATTGGAGCATGTTCTTAGATAGGTGTTACAATGACAACTCAACGGGGGGCGCTACAGCAAACATTTTTAATGCAAATCAATGTTGCCATTTTTCTCCAAAACTACAACCCCGATTTTGATGCAGTTTTCAATTATTGGTTTGGGTTTGATTGGTACATGTTCGTAGATAGGTGTTACGGTGACAACCCACTAGGGGGCGCTGCAGTAAACATTTATAGGGCAAAGTCGGGGGTTACACTTGCCACTGCGTACAATTATTTAACTTTTTTTTAACAACACGTTCCCATCACTATCGTCACAGTTTCAGGTGCTGATACTGCGAACATTATTCACACGTTTAAAATAAATAAAAATACAACACTAGTTCGTATCGCGCTCCCGTAAATAAAGGAACGGGGTATACTTGTTATTGTGTTTTTAACTTATAGGGCACATTTGTTCCGAATAAACAGGGATTTTTCGCGGCGTAAATATAGATAGGAACACAGTTTAGTGGAACAGGTTTATTTTGGAGTTACTAGGACGGGAAATAATGGTAATATGGTTGATATTGTTTGGTTCAGATAAACACTGATTAAATTCGTAAATGTGAAATTTTTGGTTCGCAGTTAGTCTGCGTAAAATATGAACGAAAGACATAACATCACTAGCCGACGTATCACTAGCCGACCAACCCTAGTTTTGCTCGCGTTGTATCTTGACCGCCTTATGCAAATTTAAATTTTTCTCGGCGAAATCATCGTAGGAATATAAAAAAAAAAATTGAATTAGCGAAATCAGTTCAGCTGTTTGCGCTTAGCAACATATTCACCGAATCATTTTTATGATAGAGAAGATGAAGTGACGTTTTAATTTCTTTCAGTAGGGTTGTTTAGGTTTAGGCCGAATATAGTGACGCTATTCGGCTTCGGCCCAGTTGTTTCATGTTAGCAATCACCCATTATTTCGATCTGCAATGTCGAGTGTAATTTTTATTGTAGGACAAATGTTTACTGGAATATGCTTTATATAGTACAACAGTGTTTTATGAACAACTGCAACTGCAGCGACAGCGCAGCGACGTGAATGTGGGTCGTAAGTTCTTTGCGCTGCTCGTACCTAGGTATATCTTGGGGTAAATATTATGGAAAATTCCATCTCGGTGATGGACGTCGTCTGATATTTGCTACACGGGTGATGTGGTTGCAGGGATTATTGTTTTTGACGCGTAGGTACCTACTTCATACAATAATTCGATTCGTATCGTACCTGCAGTACCTACCTGCTTGCTTAATTAGGGAATCGAACTTTACTGTTAACTGTACCTATAAAAGGATGCGTGGCGTCAGCGCTACCTAGTGGCCCCATCTGAAAACCAGCGCTGTGCATACTCAACGCAAGGGTGTGCGTGGGGCCCTATTTGGGTTCACACGGTGTCTAAATATATAAAATAAATATAGTATTTGTACATTATACAATTCATCGTCATCATCGTCAATCATGCACATTATATATATAATTTTAATAATATTAATTGTAATGTGTACACTGTGAGGACCGAAAATAAAATATTTTTCTTTCTTTCTTTCTTTCTTTAACTAAGGTAATCTAGAAACGTTTTTACTTTTTCTTCTAGTTATACTTTTATCGATCAAAGAGATCGATCGATTAGGACAACTGGGTGAAATAACTCATGCAAAAGAACAAATCACGTGTCAAGGTGTCCCCTGGAAATAAGTATGTAAGTAGATTGTTCAAAAAACTCCTATCTATGTCGTATTGAAGTAGTGATTTTTGTGTATCAAAAATAAAGGCTCATGCGGGCGCCACGTGAAGCTGCAGTCGGTTTTGTTACAGTGTGAAAAATGTTTACAACCCCTGTGTAACCGGTCCAAGGTCGCAAGGTCAACAAACTTTATTCTCAATCCATTTGGCACGAAGTATATAGTCGTGTTCCTATAAATCAACAAACCTAATATTCGATAAGCAAATTACATCGAATTCCTGAACAAACACGGCGAAGGTCAAACGGAAATTACTTCGCGTAAATAATAGGTATTATCAAAGGTTCGCGGTACAATTACATAAAGTACTATCGGAGGCATCGGGGAGTGCCAACCTCCACATGCTTGGGAAAATGCTAAGACAATTATGAGTATATAAGTACCTAGCTTATGCCCACGGCTCCGCCCGCGTGGATGTCGGTTATCGCGACCAAACATAGCCTATGCCCTTTTTCATGGTCTTTTGTTTGAAAAATCCCCACGGATACCACCCCCACGGCGCCGGTGGAGGCGGTTATGACGGACTCGAACCGACCAAAACGCACGCCGTCTTGGGTCCTTGGTTGCCGGAGGTGAGATTGCCGAAAGCATATCTCTCGCACCCCGGCAGACCCAGGACCATCTCTCTCGAGATGGCCTCCTTTGGGTTGTCGGGTCCCCATCTAGCCCCGGGTACGGGGAAGCGCACTTCGCGCCGCCACCGCGGCCTGCTTCTGCTAGGGTGACAGGCGGCTCCACCGGTCACCCCCAGGCCAGCGCTTGTCCTTTTACATGGTCTAATCATCAAAATCGGTTCAGTGGTTTAGGCGTGAAAGTTGAACATACAGACAGGCAGAGTTACTTTCGCATTTATAATATTAGTATGAATTTGAACATTTGAACATTTGGTCTGAATCTTGATTTTGTGGAGGACAGATTGCATAGAAAGTCTGTGAAGTCTGCCAATCGGTCTAGAAAATCTGTCCTCAAAGTTTCAAACTGAGTGTATTTCTATAACAAGGGCCTCCAGTGTTGTACCTTAGCTCATTGCTGATTGATTGTGACTTCTCTGATATTGCACACGTCCTAAGGCCCCAGTAACCATGTTCTGCTTGTCTGCCATCTCAGTGGTATAAACGTAGTATCTTTTGTGGTTAATAACTTAGAATAGTTGGCAGGCGAAATTCTGGTTAAGATTTCCTTTGAGGGTTGAGAGGTCAGAGGAAGTGACTCTTTTAAAAACCAAAAAAAAATCGATAAGTCTCGGGTTCGTATCCTGGACATTAAAGAATCGATGTGAACCCACTTTAAATACAGGAAGCTCATGAAGTGTGTTAGGACAGAAATTGTGGGCTGGCTGTAGTTTCTGCCTACCTCAGAAAGGTGGGGATATATATATATATATCACAATGGCCCAATCAAGAGGCTAAGTGCGGAACAGCCCAGGTAAACTAAAGGTGGGGATATGTGAATATATATTAGATAATACTTACGTATTAGAATCAACTTCTAACCTTGAGCTAATAATACCTCTTAGAGACGGTAATGGTGTTCTATTGTTAGATCTGTCGGTCTGTCGGGACATCTAAGGTTATTGACACTCCATATTGTGTCATAGCTTCGTAAGACTATAATAAGTGACATGACCTTGACAATGGTTTAGCCGACGACCCGTGTAGCAGACCCAGGTTGACGGTTTTTTTTTATACCACTTATGTGGCAGACAAGCACACGGCCCACCTGATGGAAAGTGGTAGCGTTACACTAGTGCTGCCTACCCTGAAGAAGCCTTCTAATGCCCTCCTTGAAGAACCCTATATTGTAGTCGCTTGGGAAAACCACGGCAGGCAGTTCATTCCACAGCTTGAGCGTGCGTGGGATGAAGTTCCATTCATACCGCACAGTGCGCGCTATTTTCGGTTGCAATGGTAATGTGTGGGGATGAATTCCCTGTCTATGGCGAACGGTGCGATAATAAAATGTAGCTGTGGGCATCATGTCAAACAATACATCTGAGCACAAACCATTGTATAGATGATAGAAAACACACAGCGAGGCAAAGTCCTTCCTAAAGGTGAGAGGTTCCACATTGCCTGCGAGTATGGGACTGTCGAAGCCTCAACGCACGTCTTTGCACCAAATCGAAGTAACTATTAGTTGTCAAGGCCGTTTAGGGTCTCTAAGATATTATTTCTAGGGTGATGCCTTATCGCCTATGCGTCAGTTTCCTCAGCTACAAAAGCTAGTACTTGCAGAATTCTAAACTTTTCTTCCTGGTATATGAAAGAAACGTTACACCTCGGTATTCATCTATACATATAAAATTACTTGTCCTGACTGACTGATTCATCAACGCAGAGCCTAAGCCGCTGGATCTACAAACTAGGAATTATAATAATAAATAATAATGAATATTCCACAACATTCTACTCAACGTTATCTAGACCCATGGTAAGCTTAACTAGCTTGTGTTATGGAATCTAGAATGCGGATAAACATACTTATATTTTTTTTTTGTAAATACATACATTTTGGCAGTAGATGCATTTTATGATATAAGTATCCACTATGAAAGGATTTTTGGAAATTTTGCTACTAAAGGGGTAAAATAACGGATGAAAGTCCGTCATTTTGAGCTAGATGCACTAAAATAACTACTAAGAGGGTATGTGATAAACGTTTGTATGGAAAGTTCGTCATTTTCAGTTACAAGCATGAAACTTTGTACACCTACGTCTTTTGACGAATGTTTTGTTGCGATAACCGACATCCACGCGGGCGAAGCCGAGGGCAAAAGCGCGTTAGCACCTAAGTACATTACACGTAAACAGGGGGACGAATCTATTATCGTCAAGCGGTTATTGTTAGTTCATTTTGACTCGTAAGAAAGCGACTGCTGAATGACCCCCCAACTCCTGCGAGAAAAGGAAAGCCTACGCTAGAACCTCGACTTTCAATCAAATTTATACCAACTTGAATTGGGCCCTAAAAATCTTGTGGGACTTTATACCCAGGTACGAAACTTTATGGAGATATAGCCCACAGAATATACGCTGCTCCATTTTTGACCAAAATAATTTGCATCAATCAATTTTATCAATGTAAAAGTTAGTAACGAAACCGTAACATTCGAATACCAATAAATAAAACAAGAGCACCGAATAAATAATGGCCGACGTTGCAACTGCGATTTATTGTCGCGAATGTCGCGGTCACAACACGTCAACCGCCTATTTTGGGCCTTTATGTCGCGTATTGGACACAGAGTAGGTTGAGTGCAGAGTATACACTTGTTACATAGTGGTTTTGTTTTAAATTTGTGTATATGATATTGTAGAATTTTGTTTTGTTATAGTTTTATAGCCGCGTGGTTACCGGCAGAGTAGAATTTGGTCCACCCCATCTCTTGATTATTATTTTTTGATTTTTATTGTGTTCTAAATTGTATGACATTTTTATTTATATTATTGTTAATTATTTTTGTGATTCATTGTATGAAATTTCAAACACAATGTAAATTGTTTATTGAATAAATAAATCAAATGAAATCAATCTTCCCATGCGGTGTCGTACAAGGCGACTAAGGGATAGGGTTGTTTAACATCAGAGAGATATCTACAGCCCAGACTCTGCCTCGGATGCACGGCTTGAGTCAACAATAGTGCTCGGAATGCGGCAATAGGCTCACCACCTATTACGTGGGACCGAATTCAATGATTGGTGAAATGAGGGTGTTAATTCACCTCTGCCTAACCCTCGGGCATAAAGGCGTGATTGTATATGTATATATTTATGTATGTATAGTTTTACATTATTTCTGATGCTTCAACTGCTTAAGCCATGGTCACGAGGAGACTTGTATGAAAGGTTTAGTGATAGTTGATAGTATAAAAAGCTCATGAATTATGTAAGGATAGAAATTAAATGGCGAACTGTTGTCTCTGCCTACCCTGGAAAGAACGAGTTTGTCATATATTATGTTTGTATGTAAAATCAAATACATAATATTTTTTTGACTAGATCACTCCGAAATTTGATCGAATGTCTGCTTTTTACCATCTAGCTGCGACAAACATTAGACATCAATGGCCTCGTTAGTACATAAGCTAGTGTTGCCATACTGTCACATGTTGTGACAAGTCACGTCATACAAAATCATGCGGTTTTGTGGTGGCAGTTTACAACACATATTGGTTTTTTATATTATACTAGCTGTCCCGGCAAACTTCGTTTCGCCTTAGAAATTAGAATCAATTTCTCCTGATTATTTTGAGAACGGAAAGCATTTCGATTCGGGCCCCATACGCCCACGGAGCTCCCGACACTAATAGGTCACCGGGGCCCATACTTACACTCACGGAGTCTATATACCTATGGGACCCATACAAACCATATACCTCTACGCTCAAGGGCGTTCATACTACCATAAACCATCAATGTTTCGACCTAAATAAAAAAATAGCCACCATAAATATTTTCACGGCCCAAGCAACGGGCATTTTGTTAATTCAGAAGAATGTCTACTAATCACCCTCTGACGATATTTGCAAGCATTAAGTATGTCAATTCCATATCAAACGTCAGATAACGGGTTATTCCCGTCCGCTCCACGATTTTGCTCCCAAGCGCTCCAAGACTAAAATTAAATATTAATATTATTTTATAAAATCGTTCTCAAGAGCTCCAAAAACGTATGTAAGCTTTTTCGTTCGAAACTTCTTATCTCTATACATCAATTCCCAGGAGCTCCAAATTATAATATTTTAAGTAAAAAAATACTGTGCTCCCAACAGCTCCAAAACAAAGTGTACGGTTAGCAGAATTAAAAACATTTAATACTATAATACGATAATAGGACGTCAATAGGTTAACAGGAAGTAGTGTCTATTAGCCAAGTCTTGAGTTAGGTATGAATTTGGTATTCAAGCGGTTTTACAGAGAAAGCATGTTTGCACTGAAGTTATAATAACATCACTGGGCTGTTTAACATCAGACAGATTATATAATATACAGCTAACTCAGCCTCAGATTCATGACTCGAGTGTGCATGGAATATGGCAATATGCTTACCCCCTATTACGTGAGACTGACTAGGTATTATATTGTTTAATGAAATGTGAGTGTTAATGCTTTTATTTCTATTTTACTATTATTAGATTTTGTCACTAGCTGTTGCCCGCGACTTCGTGCGCGTTAAGTTTCGAATAGCTCAAACTCATCATTATTTATGGTGGAAGATTTTCATCCCAACTGGAACGGAAGTAGTCGAAATACTGGAAATAATGAATTTTACACAAAGAAAACATTCCTTTATTTAAAAAAAGAAACAAAGATGTTTTCAAATTTTTTCTTGACATCTTCCACACTGTATTTTTCAATTACATATTATGAAGACAGTCTTTTTTGAGTGACTGACTAATGTATACAGGGCTAAACTACTGAAAACTACGAAAATAGACAGACTTCTTCTATAGGCTTGGCAAATACTGCGGAAGGATTTTGAAAAATTCAATATTTTGCTGACAAAATCATTATCAAGTATGTGGATAAACATTGCTAAACGTGGACTAAACATGTTCATCAGTTATAATGGTTTAAATATTCTTCTTCCTTCTTCCTAAATTCTTAAATCATGTTTCTACAACTTACGAACTGAACAAATTATAAATAATTTTAAAAAAAATGAACCGACTCCAAAACCAAATAGGAAAAAATGTTTAAAATAACAGGATTTAGAGAGTCCCCCATGAGTGCAGGCCTGGGGGTGACGTGTGGAGCCGCCTATCACCTCAGCAGAAGCAGGCCACGGTGGCAACGCGCGTAGGACAACGGTGTCAACAACTCGCCCCCGGAATGGGGAGCCATTCCGGGGGCGAGTCGTTGACATCGTTGTCCCCTCTCCCGTGGAGGGCCAGACCGTAAGGGATGGCCCTAGGCCAGCCAGGGTGCAAGGGATATGTCGAAAACAACCTCACCCCCGGTCTAGCACTACGACCCTAAGTCGGCATATGGTTTTAGTCAGTTCGAGTTCAACATAACCTCTCCTTCCGGCTCCGGCGCACGATAAATAAACACGATAAAAAAAGACCACCTCAGGAGTAGATAAACCCCATTTATAAGCATACTTATTATTTTTAATAATTGAGGAACTGTCTCTGTTTCACTGAGATTTTTATTACGATATCTCTGAAATTTCGTGATTTTTTCAGAAGTAGCACCTACCCTTACAAGTATCACGTTAGCCCTACATACTACTACCTATTTTCCATTGACCAATTGCTGTACTGTCCCCTAACTCCTAATCGTTAATGAGTTCTGTAGCTTCACTATCAGCACAGCAGTATCAGATGTTGATTCAAGCATACCTCACAAGCAACACGTTAGCCCTACATACTACTAAATAGTTTCCATCGACCAATGACAGTACTGTCTCCCAACTCCTAACCGTTAAGAAGTTCAGTAGCTTCATCATCAGAACAGCAGCATCAGATGTTGACACCCTGAAGCATATACCTGAGTAAGAAATTATTACGTAACAAAAACACCATACGCAACCGTTAAGGAGTTCTGTAGCTTCATTATCAGCACAGCAGTATCAGATGTTGATACAAGCATACCTCACAAGCACCACATTAGGCCTACATAATACTAAATGTTATCATCGACCAATTTCAGTACTATCCCCCAACTCCTAACAGTTAAGGAGTTCGGTAGCTTCATCATCAGTACAACAGCATCAGATGTTGACACCCTAAAGCATATACCTGAGCAAAACATGATTACGTAACAAAAGCACCATACGAGCATACAATTTTCGGTGGTTAACCTCGATTTCTCCTTGATCCCATCATCCGATCCTGACCTGGAGAAAATAGGACCACCTCCGAAGTGAACTCTATCCAACAAAGAAAAAAAACTTGAAATCCGTCTATAATTTGCGGAAATATCGGTGAACATACATAAAAAAAAAATATGAATACGAATTGAGAAACGAATTGACAACCTCCTCCATTTTTGAAATCGGTTATACATTATAATACATCAAGCATCCCACAAAATAGTTTCAAGAAAACCCGGAGCCTTGGTCCTCTGCTTTGACGAGCCAATGGTGGTTAGTTCCAGTTTTATGATATATTCCATCGACCACAGTGACATTGTTGTTCGTTGCCTTACACACAGGTAGAGGAGAGAGGCGCAGTGGGCAAGAGAGCAAATACAGCATTGACTGGGATGGGGTCATATAGCCTCATTTTTCTATATACTCGTATTCCTTGTATAGGCAAGCTTGTGTAACAGCAGATGATGTAGATACTTCCAAATTGATAGGTACTGGAGTTGATATCCACGCGGCCGCATTTATTTGGTCTGATAAAATTTACCGGAACTGTGTGTTTCTCTGCCCACATTTGGTCTCTTTTATATAAAAGGAGCAGCGGTATCTTTAATACCTAATAATAAACAGGTTGGCTTCTCCTGGCATACTGTTATCATTTCTGGGACCTTACTATTAGATACTTACGCAATCGATAAGATTGCAGCCATATTGTATTATCGGTAGTAGCAGATTGAAATAACACCCAACTGACATTACAAGATCTACCAATGATACGCTCTATAGTTAAATGTATGAGGATTTAATTTTTTCAGCCTCAGATGCATGACTTCAGTCAACCATAGTGCCCGAAATGCGGCAATAGGCTCACCCCCTATTACGTGGGACCGAAGCCAATAATAGGTGAAATGTGAGAATTAATTCACCTCTGCCTAACCACCACTGCTCTCCGGGGATAAAGGTGTGATTATATGTATGTAGTGAATTTTTTATACTTTAAGTGGCAGACAAACACAAGGCCCATCTGTTGTAAAGTTATCGTGCATATTGAGTGAATTTACAGAATTATGTTGTTTAGTGTTCCTTGTACTACTTCACCCTGCGTGTTTGCACTTTGATATTTTCCACGAAACGAGCCCTCCAAAACCTCTTGGCAATATTGAAGTATTGCAGTTATTGAACTTCTTAGGGCTCAAAATACCTGCAATAGCTACCATAGATGTCCGTATTACAACCGGGGCCCACGGCTTAACGTGATCTCCGAGGTATGAAAATATCCAGACCAACGCAAATAACCATATTCATCAAATCATAAGTCATCATCAAATCAGCCTCGCGTAAACTTGGAGTCCTGAACAGAGTGAGACCTTTTTCATGCTGGAGCAGCGGTGTCTTCTATACAAGACCCAAATTCGTTCCTGCGTGGAATACTGCTCACATCTCTGGGATGGCTCCGCAAAGTACTTACTAGATACTCTCGATAGGTTGCCGCGACGTGCGGTCCCCTTTATTGGGAATCATGAGGTCACGAATACCCTCGAGCCTTTGCAGAGCCGTAGAGATGTTGCGTCTTTGGCAGTATTCTACCGTCTCTACCATGGTGAATGTTCGGATGAGCTCTTCCAATAGTCCCACCCTCTCCTTTCGTTCACAGGAGTCGTGCAGGGCTAAGAGGCCATCCGTATACGGCGCAGTGTATACCTGCTAGAGTAGTAGTAGTAGTAGGAAATGTTTTGATTTATTCACAATTTTTAAAAATGCGCCACTCTGTATCAATTGAGAATTTCCATATATACTCTGAAATCGTAGAAAAACTTTATATTTCGATATTTAGGTAGAACAGAGCCCATATCGGTAGAAATACCGAAAAATCGGTAGGTTCGAGACCACTGTTTGCACATCATTAGGCAATGTTAGATTGCAAGGAAAGGTGCGGGGTGGGGGTGACGCGACAACGCTGCGTGGGCGCACCGCCGCACTGACAGATTTCGTTCTTTACTACGTTCGGGTTTTGCCGACGTTACTTTTAATTTTTTGGAGCTGGTGGGAACGATTTTTATATTGAAGAATTGACTTTTGTATTGGAGCTGCTGGGAATAATATGTCAAAGTACCTAAACAATATTTTGGAGCTCTAGGGAATAAAATTGGTAAATTTGGCTTTGTTTATTATTTTAATAAAAACATCCGTGGAGCTCCTGGTAATCAATGTATGAAAATATGAATTTTAGAGAACAATAGATTTGGAGCGCACGGGAATAACCCCAGATAACATAGAAGAATATCATACATTTTTTTCCAATTCGTATTCCAAATTCAAAATTTAGACATGGCGTATGTCGGATCAGCTATTTTATATGGTGGTTATGTATTCTTAAAGTTTCTAATTTTCCGCGCAATTTTCTTCATTTTTTTGTTCATAAGAACCTTCTCCTAACAATAACGAACACAACAAAAAAAGCTTTAGCGAAATCGGTTCAGCCGTTCACGCGTGATGTCGTGACCAAGGGAAATAGGGGTTCATTTTTATATAATATATAGATCAGATCCCAGCTGATCACGACACGAAGTCACGTATCAATTCAATTCTTAATTATTTCTCTATTTCTAACTAAATAAAGATTTTTTTTTTGGAAACATATGAAGCGGTTTTGAAAATGGGTTAAGTATTTTTTGTTGTAAATATGTGTGCCTATAGTAATGTTTTTTTTTTCATTGAAATAACTAATCAAATTATTATGTACTTTCCGTAAAACGTTCATATACATACCTATTTCCCAACTCACAAAATACTATCTTCATCTTAATATTCGAAAAACATCGGAAGAAATGAAAATGCTTAGATTTGAACTTATGACCTTTCTCTTACAGGGGGAATGCTCTTCCAACTGAATTGAGCCACACCTGAATCACTTCAAATAATAATTTCCTTCTCTTTATATCCGTCGTTAAGGGTAGAAAAGTTAGCGTAATAAATGCTATAAAAAATTAATTCAAATTCATCTTAATATTTTAACTTCCACTAATATATAAATTAAATCCATAATATATAAAAGACTGAATTTCAAGGTTTTCTTCAACTCTAAATAAAGTTTAATTCATACATATGCGTAGAAATTCCACATAACATTAATCCAACTTTACAAAATTATACGATTACTTTCAACCCTGGCACGTAAAAGACAAAACTCTCATCAAATAAATCCTTCTTTAAAATAATAAAGCTGTTCTCTTCAACGTAAATTATCCAAAGTTCTGAGTAAACCGACGAAGTAATAAACAAATTCTTTGAACGTATAATCTGAAATTTTCATCTAATCTATGGCATACAGTACCGCGCACATTATATTAATGGTGGAATCGCGTGCGTGCTCTTATTGGCCAAGTGAGAATACTTGCTTTGTGATCAAACTGCATCTGCAGACCTGCACGGGATGATCGAATGACAAAAGCCGAAACCAAAGCAGGTGATAACTTGTACATTTTCTGATGCAGTTGATTTTCTGATTTCAAAATATCTCGACTTCACACGGAGTTTACTCAGTTAAAAATGTTTTTCTTTTATAAAGGACACGTCAATTTGACTTCACCTCACCTGGTGGTAAGCTAAAGGCAAAGTCTCTGAAAGAGTGTCACCATCGCAAACATGTACCAACAGTGGTGGCAATTAGCTTGACGGCCTCATCAGATGCCTTTTCACGCCCCGCTTAAAGGACCCGGGACTGTAGGAAGAAGGAAACACGTGAGCTGGCAGGGAGTTCCAGGTCTTAATGGTGCGGCATAGGAATGAGTCACTGAAACGCTTGGTCAAGAAGTTATATTCTGCATCGTATACGGATGGCATCTTAGGCGTGCACGTGGTGTCCTTTGAAGGAAAAGAAGTAAACCCAATGGTTTAAATATGAAGTAGGTTGTCAGTAAACACAAAAATAATTTCAGATAAAAATATTTTATCGTTGATTGTGATTATCTGAAATTTATCCTATCCTGTGTGAAGTCAGTAAGTATAACATAATGTAAATATTTCAAGTGTTTTCTTATTACATACCTACTAACTATACGTGTCAGTGACAGTAATTTTCCTACTCATAGTAATAATAATTAAATACCGCAACAATAAAAACCTCGCATCATATAAAAATAATCCTCTAAAAGAATTTAATCCCGCCAAATTGTCCAAGCTTCTGTCCATAATTATCATGTCCCTTCCCGTATTGTTTTATTTTCAAGGTGACTTAGCATTTTTTTCTGTACACATTACTCATCCATATTCAAAAATATTTGAATTTCGAATTTCAAAACCTGTCAGTAGAGAATGAGTTTTTTTTTCTGTCTTGCCAGCAATGACTGACATATACCTACTATTAATTTTTCTGTGTATAGGTATTAGGTATGTATTGACAATAAATTTATCTAAGTGTGTTCTTAACGATTTGTAAAATGTAGTTTAGAAAAGAAGTTTTTGCTGGAAATAAATTATTGTATTGTATTGTAAGGTTATATGGGTAGGTCAGCATCAGAAAGATGTCGACGAACCACGTAGGTACTAATGATCTTAAGTACTAATGATCCACATTCTAGATCCCATAACACAAGTTGTTAAGCGACGTGTTTATTATTCATGTAGACTGGCTGTATGGCCAAAAAACCACCTCATTCCAGGATCCGCGTCTCATTTTTTTTTCTAAATAAGTAGCTATTCTAGTAGTAAGTCATACTTATCTAAATGTTTACATAATTATTTTATTGAAATCATCTGACTAGTTGATTAAAATTATACATATATGCTGAATAAATGTACAATATATACAAAATTGAGAAAAAAAAACAGTGGTGGAAGAGACTGTAACTTTAGGCATTGTAGAATTCCTCCCCATCGATCTCTGCCGCTACCGTGCCCAAAAGGCTGGCGGCCTTACCCCCTTATTTAAATTGATCCGATATTCTATACGCTTACAAAATAAATTTGGCATTGGGATTCGCACGTATTTTGACGTTTATGACATACGTTGACAACTGTCACAAACGTCATTAATGTCAAAATACGTGTCGCTAATGTGACATATCTTTTGTTCTATCCAGCACATCTATTGTTTTACACATCCAAGTCGCCAGTTGTCACACCCCGTGCTAGGTGCCGTGATTAATTCGATAGACAATATTGTCACCACATTACTAACGATCGTTAGAAGGAGGCGGAGCCGCGTGATTTATGTAGTGTTAATAGACATTTTCCTTTTGGCCTCAGACCTTGGATAGTGACAAATATATTGAGTTTGTTTTTACTCATTTAGGGTGTGTTAGCTGTCGGTGTTGGCAGAAATTTCCTTTGTAGGTATAATAATAGATATCTACGCCTTTTTTCCTTCTGAAAAAAAAGGATATCGTGCGGTTTTAGTCGGTTCGAGTCCGACATAAACACAGTTCACGAACTTGCTACATCGTCCTTATACCATTTTATGTCTATTTATATATGTCCTTTTTCCGATACATCATCAAGTACGAGAATATTTAAGTGTTTACGAGAATGTTGCGAGAAAAATTTATAAATCGTACCTCCTACATCTTTCTTGAGCCCGATTCAGTATGAACGCGTTTTAGCATGCGTGATTTTAATTAGATTACAAAGAAAAAAGGTTAAATTGCTGTTTGAATGTGTACCAACAAAACCTATGTAACGTTTTCGTGAGGCTATAAATGCGAAAGGAACTCTGTCTGTCTGTATGTCTGTATGTTATGCTTTCACGCCTAAACCTCTGATCCGATTTTAATGAAATTGGTATAGGGAAAATGAAACCTTGAGAAAGGACATAGGCTATGTTTGGTCGCGATAACCGACATCAACGCGGGCGAAGCCGCGGGCAAAAGCTAGTCACTCATAAATAGATAACGTTTTCAACTTTTAACTTAGGATTTGAAAACACAAGTTTCAAAAACGTAATTTTACTGAATCGGGCTCCTCTTGAAATTGTCTGAATTTCAACAGTAGCGAAGTATCTAAATTACAAGTATGTGTCCTTATACGCCTCTTCCCCTACATTTACTCATACAATATAGCCCAAAGTACTCATTACTAACACTCCACGAGTTACATGTCTTTCATTTGACACAATACTCCCAGCTCCTCAGACGACTTGAGGGCACTCAGCGCTCAGTGCCGATCATAAGTAGTGTTGGGACGATATGAGATCTCGGGATTGGGATTTTAACTGAGTGAACACACGATTGAAGTATTTAGAATCTTTTGTTGTTTATTTATCTAGAACCGGTATCTGTAGGGTAGGCAGATATCAATCAGGGGTGCTGGTTGGGTAACCTCCACGTTGGCCTTCCCGTTTCTTCCCCCTTTGGACCGCGGTCCTGGGGAGCGGAAGCGGGAGGGCTGGTGCACCCTGGACAACGGCTAACAGACTCCCACTTTGGGAGTTCTGTTGGCCGTTGACAAATAACCCATCGGCGGACCTCACTGGGGTGGGGTCGTGGGATGACGGGTCTGCGAGGCCCGTGGTCGTCGGCGTCTCTCCCAGTATCCCTCTGTTTTCAGAGGGGACAGGGGAGAGACGCTTAGACAATCGAGGTGGGAGTGGCCCTGTTAGGGGCAGCTCGTGGGCCCTCCACATGTCCCTCTGTTTGCAGAGGGCGTAGTGGAGGGCGCGCTCAAGGGCGGACGGGTTCTCCACCTTTGGCTTCGTCCAGAGATGGGGAACAAGGTCTGGTGCAGACCACCGTGCGGCCAAGCCGTAAGCTTGACCTAGGTCAGGAACGGTGGCCCCTAGTGGGCTGCGAGGAAGACAACCTCTATAAAAAATTACTCCCAGGGGCGGACGGACTCGGTCTGGTGCAGACCCCGTTCGGCCCGGCCGTAATCCTGAACTGACAGGACCGGTGGATCTTCGGATCCGCGAGGAGTTAACCTCTTTAAAAAATCCCCAATCCCAAGCTCTGACGCCTGGCGATGGGATGAGTGGCTGGAGGGAGTCCAGTCCCAAGGGCGTCAACGTCGGAGGACGTTAACCTCAAAAACTAATGATGGCACAAACCGATACCAAAATATCTACCCAGGAGGGTCCCAGCCTAGCTGGGGAGTCCCTCCCGTTGCCAGTCGGCAACGGCAGTCCCCACTCGTATTCTGGGGGGGACAACCATCATTTGAGCCCGGCGCCGAGCTCTAGATCCGGCCCCAACTTAAAAAGTAGCGCGAAGGTCGCGCTACCCCTGGACGATTCGTCGTCCTCATTGGCGACGGCGGTGACGTCAGAGGAGTCTGGCGTCACGACCGAGGTAGAGAGGCAGGCGCTGCCTGGGCTGCAGACGAGGTCTGCAGCCAAAAAGCGCAAGGGGAAGGGAAAGGGGAACAAACGGGTTCCCCTGCCGCTGGTGGACGAGCGGGATGAGGACTTCATCCCTCCCGGGCTCGGGTCGGCCGCCAGCGGCAGTAGTGGCAGTAGCAGCGGAGAGGAGGAGCGGACAGCCAAAGTCCAGGCCACTGGCCGCGAAAGGGCGAGGAGGAGCGGTAGGAAGGCCGCCCCCGCCCGGGACTCCTCCCCGTGGGTTGGTCCATCCAGCACGGAGAGGGATGTGGCGCTGGACTCGCCCATCTATAGGAGGACCATGATCCTCGCCCACCACCTTAACCGGATGGTGGCAAGGCAGGCGGAGTCTGCGACTCCCGAGCAGGCAGAAATGCTCGGGATCGCCGAGCAAATAGCAGCCGCCGGTGAGGGTCTGGCTGACCAGATGGCCGAACAGGCGAGGAGGGAGGCCGAGGCCCAAAAACGAGAGGCAGAGTCCCGGCACCAGCTCCAGAGGGTCACAGCGGAGCTGGAGGCCCTCAAGAAGAGAGTGGAGAACTTGACCGAGTTGCCGGGAGTGGTGACTCGGTCAATGCGGAGGTCGCAGCAGGAGAAGTCGGCGCACTTGGCGCTGACGGGGCGGCCGGTGCAGCCGGAGCGGCCGGTACAGCCAGAGCGGCCAGCGCAAACTGCGCAGCCGCCGCAACCGGTGCAGCTGCCGACCCGACCGGCAGAGCCGGCGTCGTTGGCCGAATTGATGGCAACCATACGTGCCGAGATGGTGGCACAGGAGGAGCGCACCAACCGGCGGCTGGAGGCGATCCTCGATATCGCCCGCCGTCCTCCTCTCGCGACGCAGGCCGGGTACGCCGCCGCAGTGAGGGGGGGGCCTGCCTCCACGGCGGCGGTGGCGGCCCCATCGGTGCCGGCTCCCCGCCCCCCTCCAGGTTCTCCGAGTCCCGCTCAGGGTGCCCAGAGCGCTCAAGGCAAGGGGAAGGGCAAGGGCAAGGGGAAGAAGTCCCCAGCCCTGGCCTCAGCCCCGCCCCCGGCCCGGGCTTCAGTCCCGGCCCGAGCCCTGGCTCCGGCAAAATCCTCCAGCCCCCCGTCAGGGGGCTGGGAGGTAGCCGGAGCCAATAAAAAGAGACGGAACGCCGTCAAAAAGGCAGCCAAATTGGCCAGAAGGGCCAAGGCTGCCGCGATGGCAACAGCGCCGAGGAGGCTCCGCGTCCCTCGATCGACGGCCGTCGTCATAACGTTGACGGCGGAGGCGTCGGAGAGGGGTGTGGAGTACGCCCAGGTGGTGAGGCAGGCAAGGGCCTGCATCGACCTGGGAGCCCTCGAGATCCCGGATCTGGTGTGCAAGCCCACGCGCACCGGAGCTCGGATCTTCGAGGTCCCCGGCGCTACCAGCGGCCCTAAAGCCGACGCCCTTGCGGCTAAGTTTAGGGAAACGCTGGACGCAGCTGACGTCCGGGTGTCCAGGCCCACCAAGTGCGCAGAGGTGCGCATATCGGGTCTGGACGACTCCATCACGGCCGAGGAGCTTAGGCTCGCCGTGGTGGAGACCGGAGGCTGTCCTCAGGACACAGTGAGGGTCGGAGCAATACGCTTCGGCCGTCGTGGACTGGGGGCAGCAGTTGTCGGCTGCCCCATCGCGGCAGCCCAAAAGGTTGCCGATGGGCGGAGCCTCCTCATCGGGGGCTTCCAAAAGGTGCAGGTACGGCTCCTGCAGGCCCGACCGGCACGGTGCTTCCGATGCCTATCGGTGGGCCACGTGGGGGTGCAGTGCACGGTGGAAGTAGCGGTCGGTGACCGTTGCTTCCGCTGTGGCCAGCCCGGTCATAAGGCCGGTAATTGCGAAGCTCCGCTGCACTGTTTTAGGTGTGCAGCGGAGGGCAGGCCGGCCGACCATAGGGTTGGTGCCAAGGCCTGCACCGCGGGGAGGCCGAAGCCGGGAGGCAGGCGCTCCGTCTCTGATTCGCGGCAGGGCGCGGAGATGGGGGTTCCATAATGGATCCTCAGCTCCGCGTCCTGCAGGCGAATGCGAACCACTGTGTCGATGCTCAGGCACTTCTGCTCCAGAGCATGGCACAGTGGGGCATTAATGTCGCCGCTGTCGCCGAGCCGTACATTCATCGGTTTCTCGGGCCTGCCTGGGAAACCGACCTGAACGGGTCGGTGGCACTGGTGCACAACGCCGCTGCCGGCAGCCCCCCCCTTGTTGTCGTAACAAGGGGGAATGGCTGCGTAGCAGCACTTGTGGGGGGAATAGCGGTCGTGGCAGTCTACTTCTCGCCGAATCGAGTCATAGATGAGTACCAGCAGTGGCTGGATCATCTGGCCGTCGTCGTCAATACCTGTTACCCTCACCCGGTTCTGGTGCTCGGGGACTTTAACGCCTGGTCTCTGAACTGGGGTTCCCGGCGCACGAACCCGAGGGGCAGGGCAGTGGAGAGCTGGGCTGATAGTCTCAGCCTAGTTCTCCTGAATCGCGGGGCCGTCGCCACGTGCGAGAAGAGCTGGGGCGACTCAATTGTGGACCTTTCGTTCGCGAGCGCCCCGCTCTCAGGCCGTGTGCAGGGCTGGCGTGTCCTTGAGGAGGTGGGGACAGCGTCGGATCACCGATACATTCGGTTCGACGTCTCCCCTCCTGCGGGCGCCGCGCCGGTTACACCGGCTCCACGCGAGCCACGTTGGGTGCTTAAGCGAATGGATCGGGAGGTCCTCCTGGAGGCCGCCATCGTACAGGCCTGGGCCTCTGCGCCGGACAGGCCTGTCGACATAGACGATGAGGCGGCGTGGTTCCGGGAGGCCATGACGCGTGTCTGCGATGCGGCTATGCCTAGGGCTCCGCCCTATAATCCGAGGCGTCAGGTCTACTGGTGGTCAGCGGACATCGCGAGGCTGCGACAGGCCTCCGTGATCGCTTTCCGCCGGTGGACCAGATTCCGAAGGAGGCGTAGCCGCCCCGCAGATATGGAGCCCCGAGAGGCGGAGCTTCATGCGGGGTACAGGGAGGCCAGAAAGGCCCTCCGAGTAGCTATAAAGCAGTCGAAGGCTGCAGCTCACAAGGAGCTGCTGGAGACGCTGGAGCGGGACCCATGGGGGCGGCCTTACCTTATGGTAAGGGGCAAGCTGCGCCCCCGGGCCCCGCCGTTAACCCGGTGTCTCCAGCCGGAGCTGCTCGGAGGAGTTGTTGGCTCCCTGTTCCCAGCGCGGGCGGTGGAACATATTCCACCGCAGATGACTCCGCCACCTAGGTCGCCTATGGCGCCCAACGTGGATGACGACGACGTGCCCGAGGTCACTTGGGTGGAGCTAGAGCTGGCGGTGTTAAGGCTCAAGGCCAAGAACACCGCCCCGGGACCCGACGGCATTCCAGGCCGAGCGTGGGTCCTAGCTCTAGGAGAAGAAGACGCCCTCGAGCCCCGGCTGAGAGGGTTTCTCAGCGCATGTTTGGAGCGAGGCCAGTTTCCGAAGATGTGGAAGACGGGGAAACTGGTCCTCATCCGAAAGGCGGGGCGCCCGGCGGACTCACCGTCCGCCTACAGGCCCATAGTGTTGCTCGACGAGGTGTGCAAGCTCTTTGAAAGAGTCATTGCAAAGCGCCTCGTCGAGCACCTATCCAGGGTGGGGCCTGACCTGGCGGATGGCCAGTATGGCTTCCGCCGGAGGCGCTCCACCGTGGATGCCATCATGCGCGTGAGGACTCTGGCGAAGGACGCCGTCGCTCGGGGCGAGGTGGTGTTGGCGGTGTCACTGGACATCGCCAACGCATTTAACACCCTGCCCTGGAGCTGCATTAGGGAGGCGCTCGTGTATCACGAAGTGCCTCTCTACCTTCGCCGCATAGTCGGGGCGTATCTGTCGGAGAGAGCAGTCGTCTACCCAAGTGCGACCGGGCTCGGTCGGCGAGAGATGTCGTGCGGTGTTCCGCAGGGATCGGTCCTGGGACCGCTACTGTGGAACATCGGTTACGACTGGGTGCTTCGCGGGGAGCTCGTGGACGGTGCCGCCGTCACGTGTTATGCGGATGACACGCTGGTGACGGCGTGCGGGGCTACATACCGCGAAGCGACCCTGAAGGCCACGACCGCGGTTGCCCAAGTCGTGGAACGGATTCGGCGGCTGGGTCTCGAGGTGGCTCTGCATAAAACCGAGGCCATGTTCTTTCATGGGCCTCGGCGCGTGCCACCGGAGGATTCCAGCCTCATAGTGGGAGACATTTCCATCGGCGTCAAGGCCCAGATGAAATATCTGGGGCTTGTACTTGATGGCCGGTGGAACTTCGGGGAGCATCTCCGAAGACTGGCCCCCAAATTGAAGGACACAGCTGCCGCTTTGGGGCGGCTGCTGCCCAACATGAGGGGGCCGGATGACTCCTGCAGGAGACTCTACGCGGGAGTCGTGCGGTCCATGGCCCTATATGGGTGCCCAATATGGGCGGACACCCTGACGGTCCACAATGCGCGTCTGCTGCGTGGACCGCAGCGTGCAATGGCCAGCAGGGCCATTAGGGGGTACCGCACGATATCCTTCGAGGCGGCGAGTCTCCTTGCCGGATCCCTACCGTGGAACCTGGATGCGAGAGCCCTTTCGATGCTATATCGGTATCGTAAGGAGGCGCGGGAGCAGGGACGGGAACCCGAGCCCGAAGAAATTCGGGCCGTGAGGTCTCAGCTCCACAGGGACATGGTAGCGGAATGGGAGCTACGACTTGGGCGACCAAGCGCAGGGCACGCCGTAATAGCGGCGGTAAGTCCCATCATGGAGGAGTGGCTAGAGAGGCCACACGGCAGCCTCTCGTACCGGCTGACGCAGGTGATTACCGGACACGGGTGTTTCGGGAGTTACCTGTGTCGGATCCGGAAGGAGCCAACGTCCGAGTGCCATCACTGTGATGCGAGCGAGGACACAGAGCTGCACACGCTGACCGAGTGCCCGGCGTGGGACACGCCGAGGCGGGTCCTAGTGGCGGCTCTGGGGGTGGGAGTCCTCACACTCGCCACATTGCTCACAGCGATGGTAAGATGCGCAAACGCTTGGGGTGCGGCCGCCTCCTTCTGCGAGCAAGTAATGCTCGAGAAGGAGGCGGCCGGTCGGGTCCGGACCAGACTCCGGGCCCGGGAAGCCCGTGCAGAGCGAAGGCGAACCGGACGTCGGAGGTCGCAGAACGACCTCCGTCCTCCATGAGCGCTGGCCTGGGGGTGACCGGTGGAGCCGCCTGTCACCCTAGCAGAAGCAGGCCGCGGCGGCGGCGCAAAGTGCGCCTCCCCGTAACCGGGGCTAGATGGGGACATTTTGGTCCCCACAACCCGAAGGGGGCCATCTCGAAAGAGATGGTCCTGGGTCTGCCGGGGTGCGAGAGATATGCTTTTGGCAATCTCACCTCCGGCAGCCAAGGACCCAAGACGGCGTGCGTTTTAGTCGGTTCGAGTCCGACATAACCGCCTCCACCGGCTCCGTGGGGGTGGTATCCGTGGGGATTTTTCGCACGATAAAAAAAAAAAAAAAAAAGGCAGATATCAATCAATCAACCAATTAGTGCATCGTAATCCACTGCTGGAGACAGGTCTCTCGCAATGTATATCATAAATAAATCGGCATAGGCATATAAATATCTATATTTTACATATTTAGACCGAGCACTTTCTCTAGGCTTTGTACTGACTGAGATATTCTTAACTGAAAAAATTGCTGTCACTGTCAAACACGCAAGTGAATCCGGAACTGTAGGCACATATTCGCACTCCCAAAATTTGCGGCCTCAATATGTGCTCTTAGTTTGGTTTGATCTCACAGAAGGGAAATTTTGTGCATGGAAAACTTTTCAATTAAAGTGCATAATAAATATTGCACAACATTCTACAAAAGGCTATCTAGACCCATGGTAAGCTTTTATAGTTTGTGTTATGGAATTTAGAATGCTGAATACATACATATATTATTATACATAGAAACACCAAGACCAATGCAAATAGCCATATTCATGCGTACAATTATTTGTACTGAGCGGGAATCGAACCCGCTCCTCCTGCGTGGCAATCGCGTTCACTACCGCCACACCACAGAGGCTGTCGTACGTAATACATTTTTATAGTAACTTCTTGGTTCACTCGCATATAAATACTTCCGGGAATGTCCCAAATCCCGTGAAAGCACATCACTATTTAAGGGTCTACAGCTATTCGTGCGTAAGGGCCACGTACAGGTTCCGAGGTCTGATTCGAAAGGCTTTGACAGGCCCTATGTTTACGCTACACAAGTTGTATTGGGAGGTAACTTGATAGAGACGGAAACACTCCCACAATGTGTACAGCGGACCGGCAGTAATAAGGGTTGAGTGTTGCCAGCAATTTGGCATGTTTTCCGTGTTATTATATTTTATTGAATACCTTCGTACACTGTTTCAGAACATATCACTGCATAGTATAAACCGCGTCTGTCCGTCTCTATGTAAGCTTATATCCTTAAAACTATGGTACGGATATTGATGCGGTTTCTTTTAATAGATAGAGTAATTCAAGAGGAAGGTTTATATGTATAATACATGCTTAACATATCTGCGGTAGCCTAGTGGTATGGGTAATGGACTGCTGAGACGAGTTCGCTCTCGGGTTCGATCCCAGGATTACCATGGCACACACCAATGACTTTTCGATGCTTTTCGAAGTTATATGTATATTTATCGCAGGTTTATAAGTGCCCAGTTAATGGCAATAGGCTCGCCACCTATTACATTGGGACCTAAACATAAACTGGCGAAATGTGGGTGCTAGCACCTCTGCCTACCCCTTCGGGGAATACAGGCGTGAGTTTATGTTATGTATGTTATGTTACATGCTTAACATAGTAGAGGGTGCAGCGGGAACGGGATCTGACGCAACGCGGGTGGAAAATAATTGGCGGTACGAAGGTTGCCGAAGAATGACCATAGGAGACGTCTCCGATTATATATTTTTTTCTAAAAAGTAGAAGGTACAAAGTTATGAAATTAGAATGGTGCTAATTCTGTTGTCTTACAAACTTAACTAAAGGAGGTTGACAGGACTAAAATTTAATTAGCTTGATCAACTTACCGACTAACTTCCTTAGGATAGATTTGATAGAACTTGACTTACCTGAAAAGAAAACAATATTTATTAAATAACAGTCAGGACATAACGTAATCTACATATCTCTAAAGGTAAATTTTAAATCTACATTGTGACTTTAAAAAAACTCTTCGATACAACACCATAGAAGCTCTAGTAACTTTAGGTACAGTCAGCATCAGAAAGATGTTGGCGAACAAAGTAGTCAAAATGATCTTAATTTCGTTTTTTAACCCCTTTCTGTGGACTGATTGTTCTGATATTTGGTACACACCTTTAGTTCGTTCAATAATACCATATAAATCAATAAAACAGTTTGATTTGCTCTTAATACGAGAGTTTTAAGATCATTTTGAGACTTCATCGCCAAGATATTTATGACGCTGACTGTACCATCACCAAAAAATATTCTAATAGAGATAAATATTCCACAACATTCTACACAACGCTATCTAGACCCATGGTAAGCTTTTATAGCTTGTGTTATGGAATCTAGATTGCGGTTATGCTTTTTTTTGTAAATACATACATATTATTTACACCCAGAACAATGCAAATAAGAGATAAGAGATAGGGACCCCAGCCAGATGGACTGATGATCAGAAAAAGCTGGGAAGGACTGGATGTGAAAAGTAAGCTAGTAATGGCGCACATTGGGAGACGTCTATGTCCAACAGTGGGCTTAGATAATCTAATTGACTGACAGATACTTTACTGTTAGATGGTTCCATTTACTTACCCGGGACAGGTATCTTGGACCGCGAGACAAACAAGGCCCTGGCGCGTGCAGATTGTTTTGTAACATAACATAACAGAAAACAGATTAGACCATCAGAAAGGACATAGGCTATGTTTGGTCACGATAACCGACAATCACGCGGGCGGAGCCGCGGGCGAAAGCTAGTTATCTATATTTGGTGAATTTGAACCAAAATCGTTCACCACAGTAGCAGTCCGTGCTATACTCAAAAGAAGAAAAAACGTGTACTGCGCGCATAGAGCACATATTAGGTCCAAGATATATATCCCAAACTTTACCTACATACATTACTATCTTCCTATAAGGAGCACCCTATATTCGTACAATACAATAACACACATATCAGTTACTCAACAAGACATAACTACAACATAACCCTAAAACGCCGACACAAACCGTCGAATCAATTTTCCAAATAACAAACAACTCGCCCAAAATTACGCAACTAGTTCGAACATGAACATATTTTACTCGTATTGGTTGAGTCAAATGTCCCTAACCCGCCAATATCAATCGGCGACGCACAAACGGAACACGATAATGGGCTTCGTACCGTAATTTAGGGTTAGCTATCGCCGATAGTATTGCAAACCTCAATCTTGGGCGCCCGCTTCGGGAATTCGGCTGGGAGCACAATGGGAGCGATGCAATTTGCATTTCAGATGTTTGTTGGGTATATTGAATCGGTATAGTATTATAGCTTAACATTTTTTGATAGTAAATATTCGAATTTATAGATTTTCGTTTACCTTTACCCTTCGATGTATAAGTTCCCTTGCCCAGTTATGGGGTTTTGCTTTAAAGTAATATAGTTTTTGTTAGTACCAAAAATCTGCAAGAGATTGTTTGGTAGTGCGGGTTAGTGTCGTTTCCACCCGTTCCCGTTTCAACCCGAAAAGGGGTCTACGTGTGGATCACAGTTTAAGTATTTCATGATATAACTAGACATATCTTAAACCGAGAATCACACACGGTACTTCACTTAGATTATATAGTAGGTATCTAGTGCTGAGTGGAAATCGAACGAACCTAAAGTCGACGATACTACTAAATTCTCGTTCTTAACTATACTTGTAGCGACTTTTTATAAAAACACAAATGAAATAAATAAACTAGGCTAAGGCTGGTTTTATACGTTTCGGCAGCGCCGTTGAAGCGCGCGCGTTCAGAGATATATGGGAGTAGAAGTTGCGTTTTAGTGTCGCGCGCTTGAGCAGCGCCGTTTAATAAACGCGTGATGTTCGACGGCGCTGTCCAAACGCGCGCTGCTCATTCGCTTCTACGGCCAGTGTGCGTTTTAGTGTGACGCTGTTGAGACGCGCCGTCGTAGGTATAATTGTGTAAGAAATGAATTACATCGATACGGCACGACACGACTGTCTCACAGCAGCGGAACGCGTGCTAATAATCTCGTTTTATAGTGCACCGCTGTTCAAACACGTGCTGTTAACAGCGCGCTGCTCAACGGCGCGCCTAGCGGCGTGACGATAAAACCAGCCTAACTGACTAATAAAATTAATTTCTAAACAGGCAATATTAATAAACAGAGTTTTCCAATAAAACTTATTTTAACTTTTAAACTCTCGCGTTCCAAGATATTCAATATTCATAACGGGAATTAACGTGATCATGGTATAGGTACATATGTACCTTTAATTTGCCTGACGTTTCGACCAGGTTACACCGGCTGTGGTCGTAACTTCGAAACGTCAGGCAAATCAAAGGTACGCATGTACCTATACCATGATCACGTTAATTCCCGTTATGATTATTGTAAAACTTATATTATTACATAAGAATCAATTACTTTACCAGGTGTACCTGCACCCTAGCAGCAGTTAACCCGCCAATGCCATTTAGAATCTACACCAACTACTTTTTATATCACCTGATCGTAGAATTAACACTCCGTTTGCGGGCAGGCTACATAAATTAGATGAGGATTGGGAACGTATTATGTAGAGGGATGGGAAGGTACATTTATCTACCTTGTTAATTTAAGTTCTCTAAAGTACTGGTACGGGAAATGTACCACCAAAAGTTGGAAGTTATGCGTAGTTTAGTTTGCAGTTGAAATTCAATTATTTTCAACGGATTTTACAGCAACTTTTTTGATGTTATTTTGATGGTACACTTTGCAATAGTTATATGGTCACCAGGACCACCCGGCCTCAAAATTTCACTATTCAATCCGTTAAAATGGTTAAACTTCAATAGGTAATATTCAGTATGTATTGTAGTGAACAATTGATATCTGAAGTGATTTACTAAACGGATCTCATGTTACCTAGGGCAAATTTCCTTCCCTCCAGCAAGGGCAATTCCCTGTATATAAAAAAAAAATTTGAATAATGAAAGTCTAAAAATAATACAAGAGTATTTTAAATGATATTTCAACTTTTAACATACAAAATCTTCTGCAGAACCAATAAAAGAAAAAACAAAAATCTTATAAATTATAAGCCCGGGAGTACAATAAAAATAATAAGAGGTCAATCAACAAATTGTAAAATCCTCCTTTTCTTCCTGTATTTTCCACAAGCGACGCAATCAATACATTTTTAGCAGTCCTCTGAACCCATTCAGCCGTGTCATAATACGCAGATGTTGTTTGCACTATGCCGTAGAAATAACTTTTTCTCTAAATTAGAATAAGAGGGACTCTGGGACAACTTCGTTGACAATTCAATCTACGCATGCTAATTTATTTTTAAAGAAAATTTTGAGTAAAAGCTTTTTGCGTGGGCGGTCCGTCTCTTGTTAGGGAAATAAGATTTTTATTGGGTAGGTTGTACTTTTTGTTTGCTTTTTATGCTATTAATTTAAATTATTTCGTAAAGAATAATAATAGGTAATTGTTTTTATTTAGTTGCCGTGTTGATTCCCGGTGGAGTAGAATAGGACCACCCAGCTCTTCTCATTGGTGTCGTAAAAGGCGACTAAGGGATAGGCCTATTTCTCCACCCGAAGTTTACATACAGCTCAAGATTAACCCTTCAACTGCCGATGATTACCGATTTTATACCTGTATACCGATACCGAATTACCGATAGCTCAAGTGAATTAAATTAACGAAGCAAAAATTATTTATTATTTTTAGCATAAAACGTTTTTTATTGGAATGATACCTTACTATAATTACATTTAAAACATATCAAAAGAATATCCACAATGAATTAAAAGCTGTTTATCCCAAGTAGAAAGAGAAAACATCATTAATCTTCCATCTCTTTCACTCTCAGAAGTTTTGCGTTACTTTGTAATTTATTTGCGGAGTTTTTTGTGCAGGATTTCATATTAGTCGTCTGGTAACCCTGGTTTAAATTCCCATTGATATAGGATTTGTTAGATATCGTACAATTCTGAGCATTATTCTGTAAGTAACGTGTCAGTGTGACAGTCTCTTTTCTTTAATCTAGTTCAATTCCAATCACAGACATTCTGAAGTGATGCAAAACTCATTAATTTTATGTGCTCAAACCACCTCAGCTCATTTTTATATTGTAAGCACCCACAAAGAAAATATTTCTGGAAAATCTGCTACTAAAGGAGTAAAATAAGGCATGGAAGTTTGTATGAAAGTCCGTCATTTTCAGAGTTAGATGCACAAACCTGTGTCCTTTAAAAAATAAATGAACGCGTGTATCAGCGTTTTTCAAAATTTAACCACTAAGAGGGTAAAATAGTTGAAAAACGTTTGTATGGAAAGTTCGTCACTTTCAAAGTTAAAAGCATGAAACTTCGTACACCTACGTCTTTTGAGAAATGTTTTGTCGCGATAACCGACATCCGCTTGGGCGAAGCCGCGGGCAAAAGCTAGTTAAATATAAAAGTGACTAAAAAATAACTCTATTTTCAATTTCCCTATCATTTTGATACGTATAAAATGTATTCTATTATAGTTATTCTATTTATATTTAGGAAGTTAAATGAGCTTTATTCTTGGATTGGTTTGGTAGAAACGATTGCCGCGTGGTTCCCGGCAGAGTAGAATTTTGGCTACCCCATCTCTTCCCATGCGGTGTTGTACAAGGCGACTAAGGGATAGGGCTGTTTAACATTAGACAGATATATACAGCCCAGACTCAGCCTCAGATGCATGGCTCGAGTCAATAATAGTGCCCGAGAAACGGCAATAGGTTCACCCCCTATTACGTGGGACTGAATAGAGTGATTGGTGAAATATGGATGGTAATTCACCTCTGCCTAACCCTCCGGGGATAAAAGCGTGATTATATGTATATACTAGCTTTTGCCCGCGGCTCCGCCCGCGTGGATGTCGGTTATCGCGACCAAACATAGCCTATGTCCTTTCTCATGGTCTAATCTACCCCTATACCAATTTCATTTCGGTTCAGTGGTTAAGGCGTGATACAGACAGACAGACAGACAGACAGACAGACAGACAGACAGACAGACAGACAGACAGACCGACAGACAGAGTTACTTTCGCATTTATAATATTAGTATGGATATGGATGTAGAAACGATTTAAACTGCGAAATGAATTTCCTAAAAGCAATAAAGGAAAGGATTAACACGATAATTCGGTAATTCAATATTCATTAATGAATAAATGTAATATTCATTAATTCATTAATGAAGTATGTAGCAAAACTCATTCGACTCATAAGCAATTAGCAAATTTTGAGTGCAAATATATTCCATAATAATATTATGTTATTTTAGGATAAATTGTATTATTATGTATGTATTATTATATATATTATTATGTATGTATGTATATTAGGTCATCCGACACAGAACCAAAGTTACCGACATAGTTCGCAGAATAAGCAAGCTCAAGTGGCAATGGGCTGGCCACGTCTGTCGAAGGACCGATGGCCGTTTTTTTTTTTTTTTTTTTTATCGTGCGATAAATCCCCACGGATACCACCTCCACAGAGCCGGTGGAGGTGATTATGTCGGACTCGAACCGACTAAAACGCACGCCATCTTGGGTCCTTGGTTGCCGGAGGTGAGATTGCCAAAAGCATATCTCTCGCACCCCGACAGACCCAGGACCATCTCTTTCGAGATGGCCCCCTTCGGGTTGTGGGGACCAAAATGAGGACCGATGGCCGTTGGAGCAGACGAGTCCTAGAGTGTAGACCGAGAGAAGGCAAACGCGGGGTAAGACGCCCCCTGGCCAGATGGACTGACGACCTGAAAAGGGAGGCTGGGATGGACTGGATGCGGAAGGCGGAGGATCGGATGAAATGGCGCACATTGGGAGAGGCCTATGTCCAGCAGTGGACTGCGGTGGGCTAATTGATTGATTGATGTAGTATAGTAACCTATTTTTCGCGCTTCGCATATTTATTTGAAAGCACTTCATGACATAGTGTCGTATAGCGTTTTGTGTAAATACACTAACATTTCAACATATTCCGAGTAGATACTTCTAGATAACTTAGACTTTAAACCATAGCGTTAAACTATTTGACTACATTAATCTCCCTGACTCTAAAATAGCCAAAAAGGAACCATAACGTCGCGTCGTCGGATCCGTGACTATAAAATAACACGCGATAGAATCCATTTTACATCACATAGGATGAAATTACCGGACCAAATACTAAAAAAAAATCGAAATGCCTTCAGCCGCCCGGGAGCTACGATGACACAGACCGGCAACTGGGACCGCGGTCCGAGTTATTTGCGGTCCCAGTCGCCGGAAGCCTTATTTTTGCGTCGGGGCTTGAAACACAAACCCATAAATTGCATAAACATCACAAAGTTTAAGGGGCATAGCGAATTAGGCGTAGAAATTATAAACGATATTACCTACTCCAGGACCGTACACAGACGAAAAAAGAATTTCCATAAGAATTCTTTTATGACATTAAAAACATAAAGTTTTATGGCCAACATAGCCGAGGAGCTAGTGACTTGCGTTATTAAAACGAATATTAATTAAAACTTCTGCCTCTAAAATACTCATGTTAGGATGTGATTATTGCATTTACGTTTTATGGCAGGTATCTCGTATTCTTAGAACGAAATGCAATAATAAAGTTGGTTATTAAAACTTTTTATGTGATTCGTGAGATTATTACATGAGTTTTAAGGCTGATCATAAGTCGGGGTAGAGATTTAATTAAGTTGTTAAATTATATATGTTATACTACACCGGTTAGTGGCTGGTGAAAGTTTATTAGTTGCTTTACCAAATATAAATCAATCAAGAGGGTTCAAGCCTTGTACGGAAAGCCATATTGTTTTCTGTTTATCCGAAGCTTACCTTGTTAGCGTTATTTATAGCAGTATTCTTGGAATAGTTTCATAAACTGGGCGTTTTCTCAATAACTACAGAACATTTTCACATTGTGCCATCATCCTCAGTCATCTTTACATCATCGATAAACTTGCAGAAGCTTCAAAGTTGAGGATGGCAAAAACAGTGATCTTTTTACCATCTCCAACTATGAGGTTAGAGTATTTTACCCACGATTTATGTTCAAGGTACAACACTTAAAACAAAATTTAGAAACAATGATTTTTTTTGTTTATTCCTCAACATATTTCAATTCCACGTATGCAATTATTTTGCATCAAGTACTTTTAACTGTGCATACTGAGTACTGAAATTAGATGTAGCTTTAAAATAAAGGTGTTCAAACAGCAGTTACTAGCTCCGCGCCTATTAACCAAGACGGCATTCGCGTGAAGCAACAATTCAAAAAACATTGGAAAAAATGAAATGCTCAAGTGAGACTCGAACTCACGACCTTTCGCTTACAGGGCGACTGCTCTGCCAACTGAGCTATTGAGCACCACTTGAATCATTCCAAATTTTCCTTCTCTATATATCCGTCTATAAGGGCGACGGTGCAGCCATCTACCAACATTCTTACGAACTGTTGGAAACAATGAATGATTTTTCAACCATTTTTAAACATTGAATTTTGATGACTGCGCCCAAATATTTGAATGATTTTTTTATAGCATTTATTATGCTAACTGTTAAAAATGGTTGAAAAATCATTCATTGTTTCCAACAGTTCGTAAGAATGTTGGTAGATGGCTGCACCGTCGCCCTTATAGACGGATATATAGAGAAGGAAAATTTGGAATGATTCAAGTGGTGCTCAATAGCTCAGTTGGCAGAGCAGTCGCCCTGTAAGCGAAAGGTCGTGAGTTCGAGTCTCACTTGAGCATTTCATTTTTTCCAATGTTTTTCGAACTTAACAGTTAGCATAATAAATGCTATAAAAAAATCATTCAAACAATTCAAAACTTAGTGTAAGTAACATTCATTCATTAAAAAAACATTCCGATTTATACTTACACATTTTCTGTGGTCTCATAAAATATTTTTTATTCTGTGGTGCGATGTTTTAAAAACTTTTGCTTGAAATCTAATATAATAAATAATGGTTAAAGTTGTATGCATGTCATGTCATGTTGTACATGTAACTTCTTAAAATTAATAACTTTAGAATCATGTATGGGATAGTTGTTAGGAAAATATTAAAAAGGTGAAATATGAGCTGCGATTAGAAAAATAAAATATATGTTTATGAATAGTTATGAATAATTAATATAATATTGATTTAATAGAACCAGAGAATGTTTATATTAGTGGAATAGTATTTATTTTAGTGCTTAACCAGTCAGTAGTTGAAAGTGAGTTGTTATTTGAAAGTAAAGGCTCTTTTACATAGGATCAATTAAAGATTCAAAATTCAAGCCAAGTTAGTCAAGAAGTCAGTGCTGAGTGTGAGTAGGCACAGATTACCTAAAATGCCGTAGGTACTAATTTCGAAATTAATTTACGAGATGTCAGTATTTGGTCAGCGCTGACTTACCCCGAATTTGAAGTCAGTCCCTTACCCTGTATTAGCCTTTAAGTCGCATCAGTCACAGTCAGATTTGCTGATGAATGAGATGAGAGAATTTGTTGTGTCATTTTCTCATACGTCAATATAGGAATCTCGCACAATGGACCAGTAATGGGTTTACTAATTGTTTTTGTGACCTTGTTCTTAACGAGATTTTAGTAAAAAGATAGCTGTGAGCTTCTAAATAATTAATGACATGTTCTACTATTTTTAATATTCGGGAAACTGAAGATAGGGCTACGTTCTCATACGACCTACAAGTTTGGACCACACAATTTATTTTTTAAATTACGATGCTATTTTAGCAACGCACAAGACTTTATTCCGGGAATAAAAATCTATCCACTCCATACAATAACCTAAATCTGTGCCAAACAAAGAGCACCTATATTTTTTTTAGCAGTAGCTATTTATGGATACAAATTCAAATAATTATTAGTTCAAAAACTGCGTCCGTCGAAACGCAAATGTACAAACTCCGACCACGTCATTCCCACGACACAATATTAGCACAAAATTAAACTTCAGCTTTTTCATTGAAGATTGCGAATGTCGGAGACAGTGCTAAATTACCCCGGTTATTTCGACCATCCGGCATTTACCCCTGGATGTTGATTACCCCAACTTGAGCGATAACGGGGTGAATTAACTTTTTAAATTGATGTATTTTCTTCCAAGATATTTGTAACTTTTGTAATTAAATTATTTTGTAAGTTTATAAATAACTTTCTGCCCGTTCCGGTTTTGTAAGGATGCTACTTGATTTTGGGGTTAACGGGGTCACAATAACATCGTTGTGGTCAAACCAACCGCATCTAGAAGCTGGTCTCCTAGTAGATCAGTTGTTTGATGCATAAAATACAAAACGTCTATAGTTTGTACAATGTCGAACGTAAAGAATTGTGTCATACCTACTTATCTAATAATATTGTGTAAAATAAACATAATCATGGAAAAACTATAAAAGGTGTTTGTGCCTGAAAGTGACTCACTGCATTTATAATATTGCTTGTCTTAAGGTATGTTAGTGTATTTTCTATTGTATTGTGCAAATAAAGATATTTGAAGTAAAAAGATGTTTGACGAGCGGGGCTTGGAGTTCAGATGCTCTCTTGTAAAAGCAGAAAAAATTAAGCTTCCAAGTATCTTTTTTTACAATTCACGAGCTTCCTCTACTGAAATCAAACCATGTTTTAAGTCCTGCTTGACGGTAATAGATTCACCCCGGCGTGATACCGAAAATATGGGTGGTAGAATAAAAAAAATAACCACGAACCTTCTAACCTAATCTAACCAAGTCGGGTTGTGTCGTGACTGTCCTAAAAACAGCTTTTAAAATTAATGCAACTCCTTCTTATGACAAAACATATTATACTAAATGATAGTTATGCTAACATTTGCATTATGCCAAAGAATTATTATGCAGTAGTATTATTATGCCAAAAAAAGTATGCCAAAACATATTAGCCTTAAAATTTTATGCCAAGAGGAGTGATTCATGTTACCTAATACACCTCTGCTTAATATATTAATGTGTTTGAATATCTATGTATGTCCTAAATAAGTAACTATTACACAATTCACTTTAAACTTTTTCTCGAAACAAAACTCTTATACCGGAATGATATCAAGATACTCTGACTCGTTGTCGTACTTGTTTACTTTAATATATAAATAAATACAAAAGCACTTCGTCGGTTTGTCTGAAAATAAACTTTATTTCGCAAGAATTTATTATTAAGCTGTATAAATTTAACACCCGTTTCACAATACGGCGATGTTCTTGGAAGGAAATCAAGAAATGCTGACGCAAATAGGTAGCTATCAGACTATCGATATTGAAAAGAATTTACTGAAATGTGAGAACAAAAGACACTTAAACGAAAGATATCGAAATTATTCTATAGGTATAAGGGGTTCATCAGCTGGTAGAGTTCTTTTTTTAAATGTGCGCAAAATCTGTTAACTCAACCGGAGTGCTTCCATTTTGTACCCACAAAACTGTACCCACCAGCTAAAAAAATTATTATTATTCCATTCTACGTCCTGCATAAGTTTATTCCAAATTCTACCCTGACTTTTTGTAGCTAGGCAATAGTTTATGATGTTCAACAGTACCCACCCACCGTCAGCGAACAAGATAATACTTTGATACTTGTTCAAAATATTTATTTTATACAGAGGCAGGGGAGGATAGGCAGAAATCAACCGAAGCTGGCGGAAAGAAATCTGCACTGAGCGGAAATTAAACAACCTCTAACATCAACTGCTATTTCGCATACATCAAAATAATCCATACTAATATTATAAACCTTTTGACGCATAAAACCATATACGTAAAACACCAACTAATAACTGTCTATCTATCTGTATGTTACACTTCCACGCCTAAACCACGAAATTTGGTATAGGAGTAGATTAGACCTTGAGAAAGGACATTGGCTATGTTTGCTCGCGATAACCGATATCCACGCGGGTGGAACCGCGGGATAAAGCTAGCTTACTATAAATCCACAAATACGGCATGTTTTGTACACGGTTTGTACACGGTAATATTTACACATTTACCTTATTCTGTACATATCGTACACAAAACACAATGTACAAGCCCATTGCGGTCTTTGAACGCGCTCACGTGGAAACGTGTTACAAAATCAACGTGCTGTTATCTAAATAGGCCGTAATATTGCCTCCCTCACGAAATAAGAGACGGAGATAGCGTCATTCCGTATGTGGGACAGAGATAGAGCGTGTTTAGTTTGTTGTTTAATCGAGAATTGGGTAATTATGGTTCGGAAGATGAAGGGTATAGGTCAGAGTGATGATGATTTGTTTATTGATGTGTTGCAAGTGAAAATAGGTTACGGTTAGTGCTTACCATCAGTCATCGTTGTTACAAACATACATGTGCGTAATATTGGTTAGCATCCATTGATAAATATTGTTATGAACATTGCTAACATCTCCTGTATTCCTTGCTAGTGAACGGCAATAGGGTGATCCATTGTCCAGGTATGACCCCTATTATACCGTCTCCTCGCTTTATGCCAAAGCTCGCCTTATGCCTCTAGCCTTTCCTGTATAATGTGGGCCTTAAGTATACCGATTTCTACCTTCTTCAGAAAAGTTATAAGTAACTTTAAATACGAAAAACATTGGAAAAAATGAAATGCTCAAGTGAGACTCGAACTCACGACCTTTCCCTTACAGGGGGACTGCTCTGCCAACTGAGCTATTGAGCACCACTTGAATCATTCCAAATTTTCCTTCTTTTTAAAGTTAGCATAATAAAAGCTATAAAAAATTGATTCAAAAAAAAAAAAACTTTAAATACGTTAGTAACAGCTGCATGGACTTTGGTGACGAGCCGGTTTATGTTAGGGTCACCCCTCATTACCTACATGGGACAATGAAATGATAGCTATTAAAATGATGGAATACACCTCAGCTCAGCTCATCAGGGAGATACAGGTAACAGGTTCAGTTCTTTCGAACATTTTATCGAACACGAATAATAATTCCATAAATATTTCACGTGTAAACTCTAAAGACAGCATTTTTAGAGTCTATGGGGTTCATGAAAATTGTATTTTTTGTTTTCTCCTGTAATTTAGGAATAATGTCAGTACCATACCCTGGCTAAGTGCCAAGGCATCCTGAAGATAAATAATTTTAAAGCTAGGATACTTTAAAGCATCGTAAAATCAATTTAACTTTTTCCGATATAAACGCAAAATATAATAATTTAATTATATATATATAATTATAATAATTTATTTTTTGCAAAATATATTACAATACCTAATAGAGTTTTTTAATGAATTTTACAGCATCGCGGTTTCCCGCGAGTTTATTGCTCGCGAGTTTATGAATGACCCAAGTATCCTTAAAGTTGCCTCAAAGATGAATAAAATTAGAAGGGAAATTTGAATCACATCGGGTATTTAGACCTTCCCCCTGTAAGGGAAAGATCACGGGTTCGAGTCTCGCCTATGTATTCGAATAGAGTTTTTTTGTTTCTATGGCGTTATGGCTCGCTTACATTCTTCATACTCTATTCTTCTTTAAATTAATCAAATTTATTTTCCTACAGGCCATTATTCCGCTTGACAATGAGTTTCAAACGTAGTCGTAACGTGATAAGATCAATCAAAGGCAGAGCCATGAGCAGCAACTAATCTTATGTCGGTTACCGCGACCAAACATAGCCTATGTCCTTTGCCAAAGTCTAATCTACCCTGTACCAAATTTTGTAAAAAGCTATTCAGGGGTTTAGGCGTGGAATCTAACAGGCAGACAGACTGACAGAGTTACTTTCGCATTATAATATTAGTTTAGATATAACTGGCGTAGAACTAAACCAACTTACGAAAGTGCATAGTTATATATAATATGATTGGTGAAGTCTTGTAATAAGGATCCCGAAGGACCTTCTGGGCGCTGCGTAGATTAATGGTGCGATCGACAAAGATTACTAAAACCCTTTTAGTGCGGTTCTATCGTTTTGGTCGCATTAGATAATCTAAACGACTCTATTTTAGGTAGATACAGTTAGCATCAGATAGATTTTGACAAACGAAGAACTCAAAATCAATGATTTTTTGTACTGTCGATACGTCATGGACGTCATGCAAAAACATGGCCGCTTTCAAAAATGGCGCAAACACTAAATATAAAAAAATTATAACAGACTCCTAAATATTGTAGTCAACGTCAATGTCGTTAATTTGTATGAATTATATTATTATTTATTTTTATAATATTATTATTGTTACTAATTAATTTATTAAAGACGTTTTTTGGGCAGCTCACTGTCGCGTCTCTGATTGGTGGAAGAAATTGTGACCATTTATTCATCATTTTTTGTTGACATTTTAGAGATTGAACAACATATCGAATACTTTATAAAATAAGATAAGATAGATAAGATAATATTTATTTGTTCAATCATAATTATTACAATTTCATATCATTAATTTAATACAAGCAATATATTTGATTTTTGTATACAATAACTAGGTTTGATATGTTGAACGTTGACAGCCGTACTAGTTAAAACTGTAAATACTAGCTTTTTCCCGCGCCCGTATGACTACTGCTGCGTTTCCTTGAGCAGTAGCGTGATGATATATAGCGTATGTGTTATTCTGATGTATAAGCTATATTATTGTAAAGTTTCATGAAAACGAATTAAGTAGTTTTTACGTGAGAGTAACAAACATCCATCCATACTCACAAACTTTCGCGTTTATAATATTAGCAGGATCATTGCTCAAAAGTATCTTAATGCGTTTTTTTTATCGTGCTAAAAATCCCCACGGATACCACCCCCACGGAGCCGGTGAAGGCGGTTATGTCGGACTCGAACTGACTAAAACGCACGCCGTCTTGGGTCTTTGGTTGCCGGAGGTGAGATTGCCAAAAGCATATCTCTCGCACCCCGGCAGACCCAGGACCATCTCCTTCGAGATGGCCCCCTTCGGGTTGTGGGTTGTGGGGACCACAGTGTCCATCTTAATGCCTTGATCTTCCCCCTTCCTGTTGACTGATTGTGACTTTTGATTGTCTTGCGTCATCATGTAAAAAAATAAACTCAGTTTCGCATTTATAATATTTGTTACGATTTTTTGTATTACATTGTACTTGTTTCTCTTATTATAGCTTAACAAATCCTAAAACTATTTTTATTAAATAATTTTGAACAAAAGAATGACTTGCAGCGCCGCCGTATCTCATTCGCTCACTTAATCTAATTAATCAGTGTGAACTTAGAATGAATGAACATGGAATGATTTGCATTTTCATACGATTTTTTAATTCCATTTGATAAAAGTTGAATGGCATTACTGTAATGAAGATTTATTTCTTTTGCTATTCATTTTTTGTTCGTGTAAAACATAAAAGTTTCGTTCATTCATTAATTTCAATTTTAATAATGTTTTATTTAGAACTCTCTGTAGGGTATTTCATATTTTAAATTAATGTATACAAGTGGGTCGTGATTATTGAATTCCTCGGTGAACTAGATACGCGAATAAAAGTGCTATCGTGAGGTCATCATCATCTTCCTCCAAGTCTTTCTTTTCTTCGTTAGCTTTCATTCGAAATACGAATCATCGACCTTCGGTTTCTTTCCAGAAAGCGACTGCCATTGACCTCTGTAACCCACAACACAATATTGAAGTTCTATACTTAGACCAGTGTGTTAGATTCTTTAGGACTTCACGTGATTTTTTTACTTTTTTTTTAATTTAAGTAATGCGATCTGGTTATGATGGCTACCTACCCAACCCAACAAAGGTGGGTAGATAAGTATGTAAGATCGGTAATGCTTGTTACATTACACTCGAGGAGATTAGTCTAAATCCCATAAAGATTGCTTGAGAAGCTCGGATCAAAATCCGTTATTCAATATGGCACAAGTCATGAACTTCGATAAAAAAATCGTTTAAATACAAAAAGTTAAACACAGAAAAATGTCATAAAGAACTAGTGAATGAAGAATGTTATACACAATGAATGAATGAATGTGTGAATGAAGTTTAAACACAACCAAATACTTACACGAAAGATGTTAGGTGTAAATATAACCAAATAATTTCTGGAATAATTCAACATATAAATTAATCGAAGAAGAAAATGTCATTATATAAGTAATACAAACAATCCAAATCCGAGATATCCAATACGCATAGCATCAAAGTCAAAGACAAAGTATTTATTCAAAATTGTGTTACTACAGCTTTTTGACGTCAAATTCTGCTTAAAACTAAGTTTACCACCGCTTCCTAGGCACCAGTGGAGAAGAAACGGCGCGACAAACTCCACTGTAGCATTTTACAGACGTACAATAATTGGACGAATGTACATTTGTTTCGTGTCAAGATAATTAATACTTATCACATCATAAAACTATTTTCATGATGTGATAAAGGCCAAAGGGCCAATACATGAAATTACCAACATTCCAAATGACCAATATACATTAGTATTGTTCGATTCATATATTCTTGGACCTAAAATGTACTCTATACGCGCAGTACACGTTTCTTGGATGTATTTTGAAGAAAGCACGCGGTGCTACGGCGTTGGATGAGGTCAAATTCAGTATAGATTAATATAAATCAATCTGCGCGTACCAGGGCCTGTTATATCTTGCGATTTAGGCTCAAAATTTATAAATCGGACAAAAGCAATACTACATTATGTACCTACATAAAAATGAATCATTACCTCTCGAATGATGATGAATGGGCGAATGAACGAATGAACGAATGAACGAATGAACGAATGAACGAATGAACGAATGAACGAATGAACGAATGAACGAATGAACGAATGAACGAATGAACGAATGAACGAATGAACGAATGAACGAATGAACGAATGAACGAATGAACGAATGAACGAATGAACGAATGAACGAATGAACGAATGAACGAATGAACGAATTAACGAATGATACTTTATACGCACGCATTATTTTGCAGTATCGCTTCTGAATTGTACCACGTAAAAGCGACATTCTAAATCTCAGACAATAATCCAATTTATCTGTCGTCCTGAATCACTCGTAAATTCCCTTCAGAACTTTGTTAGAAGACCTTACGACCTAACACAACTTGTTTGACCCTGTATGGAAGTTGGATTATGAGGCTGATCCACTAATTTTGCTATTAGAATGACAAAATGGGATAGCAGCAATCCAAATTGATTTTACGCTGATCCTAAGTAACTAATAATCTTACATACAACAATAATATAATCCGAATACATCGGGAAAAATGAAATGCTCAAAACAAATAGGTATAAATAGTAGGGAAATTTGAAGTGATTCAGGCTCAATAGCTCAGTTGGAAGAGCATTCCCCCTGTAAGGGAAAAGTCGTGGGTTCAAGTCCCACTTGAGTTTCAAAGTTAGGATAATAAATGCTATAAAAAAATCATTCAAACAATCAATAAAACTGTTTGATTCGCTCTTAATACCTTAATTTTGAGATCATATTGAAGTCAAGATATTTCTGACTTCAATAACCCAGGCGCTTAAAATCAGGTTAAAATCTAGTGATATCCCCAGTAAGCTTCTGCATTTCTGGTTGGAGCTAGCCTAGCTACTCTAGCCAGTACTCTTCACGTACAATGGCCCCGAAAAGAGGCTAAGCACAGACAAAAAATTCCACTACCTTATCCTAGCATTGTTTAACCGCATTTCTGTGTATGTTAAATAACTCAACCCTATACCCCATTAAGGTGGTTATAAATAAAAAATCCCCACATACAAACTACTTCGAAGTTATAACTTAGACCTAACTTATAAAAATCTTAACCCCCCGTTATCAATATCAGACTTATAACAGCGTTATAACCACAGGTTATAACTATAATATGATCACTTCTGACAAGACCTGATAGCGCTAACTTAGTTAAGTTATTACTTGCAACTACTTACTAAGTTTAAGTTAATAACTAAGCGCTTAAACGCCCTTCCAGAGATGTTGACACTTTAAGATGGGGCTGAAAGTTTAACTTAAGTATTCTAAGTGAGAGATAAAAGGCAGTTTACCATAAAAACTGGTTAAGTGTGAGTTGGGTTCGTCGCCCCAGAGGGTACCGTACAAAATTAAATTTTTATTTATAAACAATATTAGAACCGAACTTACTAATATTCCCTCTAACCCCTCCAACTAAGCCAAATTGCTTGTGCTAAGCGTGGGTTCACGTCGGTAGTGTAATGGCCAGGATTCGAACCCGGGACCTCTCGATCGTAAGGCCGACTCCTTAATGGTTAAGGAGTCGACCTTACTCGTCGAGCTACCAACGCTTTGAAGTAAAAGCTTTTGATGGTATTGACTTAGAAGTTTAATTTTTTCACCACAGCTTCATGGAATGAATTTTAATTTGATACCTTCACGCATTTTTAAGAAAAAGGTCTTAACAGACAGATGGACAGACGAACAACGAAGTAATAGTAAAAGTGTTCCGTTTTTTCCTCTAGAGGTACGTAACGCCAAAAAGGATTTAAGGCTAAAAGGTTTGCTCATAATCAGGCGTTTTACAAGATTTTTGTATTTAAAGTTAAGAACCTCGATAAAAAAAATCGATATATGAAAATATTATGATAAATGTTATAAATGATTTCATGTGGAACTAAAATCTATTATCTTTCTAAACATAATTATAAAGTAGTACTTAGATATTTCGTGTCTGTACAGTTTACAAATGTAATAGAAAACGATTGTGGGCCATTACGCATACACAAATCTCCAAAACAAAACAACTGACTTCTAGAAGAATATTCCAGCATGCTGATTTCCTGGTATTTATTGAAGATTTCCGTGGCCTGTCTCTGAAATCCATCATCAGATCTTTATGAAATTTAAATGGGACCATTTTGGAATAAACTTCTTTCAAACAAAAAAAGAATTTTGACAATCCGTCCACAAATGACTGAGTTACAATAAACATTTTTCCGTAAAAATCATACAAATATAAATAATTATAAACATCCGAATTGTTGTTAAGAAATCGGTTAAAAATCGCCAGTTATGTAATATTTAAAAAAATATGTTTTCTGTAGTCGATATCAATTGTGACATTATCAAGTTATTATAATAAAAACACTGTCGATTGACTAACTACATCCCTAAAATTGCTTTCTGGCTGACGTGACGATGTCAATGAAAAATGACGTATTGGCGCCTAATTTTTGTTAGGATTTTCAGGTGTTGACGCTAGAACAATGTTATACCGACCACTGTCAGTGAGCTGTCTAAAATACAATAATATAATGGACGGAGTATAAGTAATTTATCATGTAAAATACCGAGAGCAATACTCAAGATATCTGTCAAAACGAACGAAAACCTCAATATACATAGTGAATAAAAAAACAAACGAAGTGTAAAAATAAAAAAGTTACTATTCCAAAATCAAAACTCGAGTCAATCAAATAAAAGACGTTCGGAAATCAAAACGTTCATATCTATTCAAATCAATCGGCCATAAAAACGTCGTCCACTTAGGAACGTGCTCCAAGTGACAATTGTCGACCTACGATGTAGAATGCGCCTCGTGTCAATTGGCTGTCTCTACGGACAGCGTGTGTCAAAGTTTTTAAAAAGTTTAGTTGCCTGTAAGAATAATATGTCATTTGTTGAGAGGAAATATGTTTTGCAGGTGAAATATAGTTGGATATAATTTTTATGACGTCATTATATTGTTGTAGTATGTAGTAGCTGCATTCGATTTTTGTTTTAAACTTTCTATTGTTAAATTCATGTCAAGAGAGATCCTGTAACACCACGTTTCAAATCTCGTGATTTCAGTTCGATTATGAAATACATCGATATAAGATCGAAATACATTGGTATTCTGTATATTTTCTCAAAGCTTATCTACAGTCTATGGTTTTGTGAGGATATTAAATCTTCAGAATCACTCATATTTCGAATTTCAATAAGATTTTTTAAAAATATTTATTTTATAGTTGCCATTTTATACAGCCTCTCTGGCGTGGCGGTAGTGAACGCGACGGAACGCATTCTAGATTCCATAATACAAGCTAGTTAAGCTTAACATGGGGTCTAGTTGGCGTTGTGTAGAATATTGTGGAATATTTATAATTTACTAGCTTTTGCCCGCGGCTCCGCCCGCGTGGATGTCGATTATCGCGACCAAACATAGCCTATGTCCTTTCTCAAGGTCTAATCTACCCCTATACCAAATTTCATCAAAATCGGTTCAGCGGTTAAGTCGTGAAAGCGTAACATACAGACAGACAGACAGACAGACAGACAGAGTTACTTTCGCATTTATAATATTAGTATGGATTATTATAGTTAGCACTGAATCGTACACCCCTTCGATAGACCTGAGTCAGCTGTGGTGTGCTACCCCCGGCAACTGATAACCCGAGACGAACGTACGGTTTTAGTCGGTCCGAGTCCGACATAACCACCCCCGCTTCCTCCTGCATGCCGGGGAGTTATCCGAGAGGACTTCCGCAAGTTAAAAAAAACTGTGAATCTCTCAATGATAAAACAAATCTTAAATCTCAGTATAATAGTAAGCAAACTATGTCAATTCGTAACAACTTTCAATAGCACAGGTCTAGACCTTAATGGTTTTTTGGGCTATCATTATTGTTCTTGTATTGTTTTGTTTTAATGGTAATAAAAAAACATGATTCATTGGTATCGCACGCCAAACTTTGAGCACCGCAGTCCCACGGCCGTCCAAACGGCCCGTAAGCGCCATGATTGGCCAGAATTGACATCGTGTCTCGTCTCGTCACAACTAATCGGCCGGTTCGTCAGCCTCTTGTGAGATCTATTCACAACACTCGCCACTAGTTCGAGAAATGTTTTACAATTTTATTTCAATAATATAAAAGTAATTTAACAAAAAATATAGATACCGCACCGCTCGCCATAGACAGGGAATTCATCCCCACACATTGCATCCGAATACGGTGCGTACCGTGCGGTATGAAAGGAACTTCATCCCACGTACGCTCAAGCTGTGAAATGAACTCCCTGCCATGGTTTTCCCAAGCGACTACAATATAGGGTTCTACAAGAGGGGCATTAGAAGGTTTCTTCAGGGTAGGCAGCGCGAGTGTAACGCCCCTGGTGTTGCATACGTCCATAGGCCGCGGTAACCACTTTCCATCAGGTGGGCCGTGTGCTTGTCTGCCACCTAAGTGGTATAAAAAAAAAAAAATGTAACGAGACTTAAAAAGTACTCAATACTCAATACATTTATTGCATTCCATAATAATGTAGTACAGTTGTTCGTGTTAGCAATTACGTTACAATTATGGACCCTGTCGGGCACAGCATAATGTTTGAAGAGAGGAAGATTTTGTCACAGTAACTCTGTCTGTCTGTTACGCTTTCAGACCTAAACCACTGAACCGATCTTGATGAAATTTAGTATAAGATAGATTAGACCTTGAGAAAGGACATAGGCTATGTTTGGTCGCGATAACCAACATCCACGCGGGCGGAGCAGCGGGCAAAAGCTAGTATATAATATTTTGACTGAGATATACGGCCCACAAAGATCATTAGGACGGAACACACCCTGTAGTTGTAGCCGGTTCGATTCCGACTCTCGATGAGAGCCTTCCCTCTGTAAAAAACTACACGGTCGCTATGTATTAACTGAAATTATTAGTAGCCAAATTGCTATAGTAAGCGCGTTATCAACGGAATCGTTGGGCCATAAATCAAATCTCTATATCATTGATATATAACCACTTTCCATCAGGTGGGCCGTGTGCCTGTCTGCCAAGCGGTATAAAAAAATATAAATGTTTTCTCTGACATTTATGGTCCGACGCCTAAGTTGATAACGCACATTTTTTTTATAAAGGACTCGTCAATTTGACTTCACCTTGTCTGATGGTAAGCTTTTTTATGGAATAGGGAGGCATACGAGCAGACGGATCACCTGATGGGAAGCGATCATCGTCGCCCATGGTCACCCGCAACATCAGAGGAGTCACAAGTGCGTTGCCTTCCTTTTAAAAGAGAGTTCGCTCTTTTCTTGAAGGTTTGAAGGTCGTATTGGTTCGGAAATACCGCTGGTGACAGTTCATACAAGCTAAAGGCAAAGTCTCGGAAAGGCATACCATAGTGTTAGCAGTGAATTAATGTCCTTAGTATCGTGACCAGGATTCGAACCCGGGTCCTTTCGATCAAAAAGCCGACTCCTTGACCACAGGTTTGAAATTTTTATATGACTTTCGTGGTTTTGGCCTAGTGACTGTTAGTAAATATCTAGAAATAGGCGTCGTATATTAATCTCAGCATATAAAACTATTACGATTTAATTACAACTCATAGTAATATATTACCTGTCTTGTTTTATATATACTTTATTAGTAATTCATTACAAAAACCGGATTTGTCGCCAAGCCAGTTTTTTTTTTTCTGATGCCTAATCTTTGAGAATCTCCGGGGCGGGCTATTTTTTGCTTTTATAATTTATTAGTGATTACCCGTGTGAAATACTGATTCCGTGCTCTGTAATGTATCCTTATCCATACTAATATTATAAATGCGAAAGTAACTCAGTCTGTCTGTCTGTATATTAGAAAGAAAGAAAAATGTTTTTATTAAGACATGCACATGCACACAAAAACCTATCATGACTCACAATAATTTTTGTTACGCTTTCACGCCTAACCCACTGAACCGATTTTGATGAAATTTGGTATAGGGGTAGACTAGACCTTGAGAAAGGACATAGGCTATGTTTGGTCGCGATAACCGACATCTACGCGGGCGGAGCCGCAGGCAAAAGCTAGTAAGAATATATTCCTGAGATAAAAAGTTAATGTACACTTTAATGGGTGCTTTATTAAGCCTCAGATTTCCACTTGCCGTTTTAATTCCAGGTGGAGCAGAATAGGGCTACTCAATCTCTTTCCTAGGGAGTCGTAGAAGGCGACTAAGGGATATGGCTGTTGTCCATCTGACAGTAAACATGTAGCCCATGACAAAGTGCCCTCTTGACGGCAATAAGCTACCTATTACGTGGGATCGAAAATAATAGTTCCTCTACCTCTGCGGGGACTTACAAAGAAAGATTAAAAGACAGGCTACGTACCCGTTCGACCTCCGAGATTCTACCCTCTCAAAAAAGTACCCACTGGACCTCAGTTTTAGGTCTCACTGGACCTCCTTCAAAATATAATAACTAATGTGCCCACTCGACCTCTTTTTCAGCGTCCACTGGACCGTCTAAATTAAATCAAATAAAAATATTCCGTTGGACCTCTTTTGTAGTGCCTATTAGACCTCCGAAAAATATGTGATCCTTTGTTATGTTCCTATGTATATGTCTACAATCTACATACAAACATGATTTACACACGAAATGTCCCTAATCCTTTAAAAAACATGAGAATCAAATAAAATGTCAGGCGAGGTGAAGTCAAATTGACGTGTCCAGTATAAAAAAAAAATGTCCACGTCAGAAATCTCTCATTAATATCCGCCGTAAAACCACAAAAGTCATAAATTCAATCTACTACACCAAATCATTTTTTATTGTTAATCTTAATCACGTGTCATTAATCCCAAGCACTATAATTAATATCTGAGGTATAGTTTATGGGACATTAAAAGCCTTAGAGATTTCTATTGCGTAGGTGGGGTCACTGACCTTAGTTATTGTTTTCTCGCTAACGATTTAGAGAGCTACTAGTTGTTGATCGTGGCTCCACTTGCATGTTGTCGAGATTTTTGGTCATATTCCAAAAATATGTTATTTTAAGTATGACAAGATATCCATACTAATATTATAAATGCGAAAGTAACTCTGTTTGTCTGTCTGTATGTAACGCTTTCACGCCTAGACCACTGAATGGATTTCGATGGAATTTGGTATGGGGGTAGATTAGATTAGATTAGAAAAGTTAAAAAAATCCGGTATCTATGAGAATCGGCCAACATCTATTTTTCATCCCCCTAAATGGTGCAGCGGGAACGGGATCTGACGCCGGTCGCGGGGCGGGAAAAAATTGGCGGTACGAAGTTCGCCGGGACAGCTAGTCTATACTATAAAAATCAATCAAGCTAAATGTGTTGGTAAGCGCATTACTGAACAACGCCTGGACCAATTTGGCCAATTCTTTTTTTTAATGTTCATTGAAGTTCAAGGATGGTTTTTACGGCGAGGAAAAATCTAAGAATTGCCGGGAACCGACGACATCCACGCGGAGCTGCGGTCATAAGCTAGTACCTAGTATAAATATCATTGGTATTGTTTTTTTAAACTATCGCGGCGTATACTCATAGTTTTGACTTGAGTTCTAGAGGGAGAGAACATAGAGGTGAAGAGTGCCCATCGTGTGTAGAGGGTCCCACCACCAAGTCAATATTCCAAGTCAATCTCACCATCTCACAATGGATGAGCCTCTATCAGGATTAGGCGGTGAGAAAGCAGTCGCTCCCGGAGAAGCCGACAGACCAATCAAAAACACAAAATGTACCAACAACATAGTATTACCACAGTCTAACGATTCATACTACATACAGTCAGTCAACGAAGCCGTCTAGACAGAGCAATCGTGCGGGGGCAGGGGAGTGGTGGGGGACGGGGTATTACTCGGTACGCCTATACATTTTACTCGGTACTAAGGATTCAGGGCTGTCTCATTTTGTAATCACACTAATCACGTGTTCATTTTTTTTGCATGACTCGTTTTGTTTGTTCAAACTGTTTTTTTTTTTCGTTTTCTATATTTAGCGATCCAAGATGACGGACACGAAATGTTCACAAATCGATTTTTGTGAAAATTTCGAAATGGGTATCGTTTTTAGGGTTTTAGGGGTCGCCAATTACGAATATATCATCCATATATATATATATACTCAAGATGGCGGACTTGAAATTTTGACTAAATTCGATATGGGGATCGCTTACAGGGTTTTTGGGGTCGCTGATTACGAATATATTATCCATTTGGCGATCCAAGATGGCGGACTCGAAATTTTCACCAAAATCGATATGGGTATCGCTTTCAGGGTTTTTGGGGTCGCTGATTACGAATATATCATCCATTTGGCGATCCAAGATGGCGGACTGGAAATTTTCAACAAATCCGATATGGGTATCTCTTTCAGGGTTTTTGGGGTCGCTGATTGCGAATATAACATCCATTTAGCGGTCCAAGATGGCGGACTCAAAATTTTCACCAAAATCGATATGGGTATCGTTTTCGGGGTTTTTGGGGTCGCTGATTGCGAATATATCATCCATTTGGCGATCCAAGATGGCGGACTTGAAATTTTCACCAAAATCGATATGGGTATCGCTTTCAGGGTTTTTGGGGTCGCTGATTACGAATCATCAATTTAGCGATCCCGGCGATTAGCGAAATTCCATCGAAATTCGAACTCGAATTCGAATCCGAACCCGAATCAATATTTAAATTCAAATCGAAATCGAAATCAAAACCGAAATTCAAAAACTTAAATTTAAAATATTACGATTGCTTAATCATAATTGGTTGAGTAAAACCGGTGATATAACCAAAAGTTGCACTAGCCGACATCCATGAGAGCGGAGCCGCGGGTATCAGCTAGTGATTTATATTAGCGTGAGTTGATATGTCTTGACAGAACAAAGAGATCAAATAGAGGTTATATAAAATATTACAGAAAAATAAATTAGAAATAAAAACTTAAGTGACAACCCTGACAAAACTGCAAAAGGCGGCATTTCCGCAAACATCAAACGCGATGAACTACTGTAAGATCACTCGTTATACTGTGGTATTACTTTTTGAACGTACCAAATTTGCCATTTAGCATGTTTGCCTTCTAGACAATTATCACAATCTTTTTACTTACCTTAAATTTAAGCTAGCAGTTTTAATAAAGACGAATGAAATATATAGCCATTCTTCATACTAATAGCCAGGTATTTTGTAGCTAAGTGATCGAAATGATAGCGGGACCACTCCTTTAATGGCGCTGCTAAAAATCGATTTCAAGATTAATTTGATTTATGCTAAACAGCTAAACGTCGGCTACTTATTCATAATAATTTATACGAAATTAGAATAACATTGTCTGTTTGTTTGTCATAATGATAGATTTTTCATGGTTGCTTTATGTTTTCACATGATACTTACTTATCTATAACAAAAAAAAACGGTTTTTGTAATAGTCGACCGACAGTCTTTTTTCTATTCTGCACTTTTGTGTCGCCTAATGTCTGAACTAGCTAAGCCAATTTTACCGGGATTTTACTGGTATATACTCGTAGCAGACGTAAAGACATAACTTAAGCTATTTTTATATTAGGACTAGCTTTTGCCCGCGGCTCCGCCCGCGTGGATGTCGGTTATCGCGACCAAACATAGCCTATGTCCTTTCTCATGGTCTAATCTACCCCTATACCAAATTTCATCAAAATCGGTTCAGAGGTTTAGGCGTGAAAGCGTAACATACAGACAGACAGACAGACAGACAGATAGACAGACAGATAGAGTTACTTTCGCATTTATAATATTAGTATGGATAGTATGGATTAGTATGGATATGGATTAAAATTTCCACGTAAATAAAGTTGTAGGCAAAGCTGATAAAACATCGAATTCTTGAACAAACCGCCTTGAAGACAGACAATGCAATAAATTTTCTTGAAAAAGAATCCTTCGTCAGATTGAATTCTGATTTCAAGATATATGACAATCAATTATATTTTAAATGTCGTGATAGGAATACCACTTTTTGAAACAAAAAACATATCAATGAAATATGAGATGGCGACTTAAACATTTTCTTTTATTGAAGGTGAATCACACCTGTCAATTGTGACGTATAGTGATGCACAACGTCATATATCATCGATATCGATAATTTTAAAGTAATGTAATTATCGATATCGATAAAACTTATATAATTAAGTACATTCATTACGATATTGTTAAAAATATTTATAGAAACTGAAACAAGTTGTAATTAGTACGCAATTACAACTTGTTTCAGTTTCTATAAATATTTTTAACAATATTGCGTCGAAAAATGGAAAATTGTGTATTCTATTACGTGAAATAATGAGGAGTGTTGTGGATATAATTTGAAAACTTTTCGGTTTCAATTACTTAATAAGTACCTTAATTTAGGTATGTAACTACGTAGGTAAGTACTAATTAGGTAGATAATAATACCTTATTAGTAACTGCTTACGTGAAAAAATTTGCTAAAGAAAGTATTTTAAAATTATTCATCGAGTATTCCGTTTTTTTTTCAATTCGAATTTCTGTTTCAAAGAAACTTGTACTTATTTTTAATTAAGCTTATTCAATTAAAAAATAAAACGTGCTAAAACGTGTGAAGAGAGGTTTGGTGCTTGTATATTTTATTCAATTAACCTCGAAAGGTTTTTGTAAACGTATAACAAAAGAACGACAGTTTCGGAAACGTGTTACGCATACAAAAAATATGCAAAAATTTTCAAGCAGGTCCAGAAATTATACGAAAATCTGAATATCAAATTGTTGAGGGATGTTATGTGTAGATGAATATAATTACATGGACAGAAATAAAATTGAAGTAACATAAAGTTCAGAATTGCGTATTTCTATTTGTGCTATTTTTTTTTATTTATTTATACAACACTCATACTTTTCCGTGACCTACAGATATCTATTATTGGAATAAAAAATAGCTCATACTAGCTTTTTCCCGCGGCTCCACCCGCGTGAATGTCGGTTATCGCGACAAAACATAGCCTATGTCCTTTCTCATGGTCTAATCTACCCCTATACCAAATTTCATGAAAATCGGTTCAGTGGTTTAAGCGTGTAAACGTAACATACAGACAGACAGACAGAGTTACTTTCGCATTTATAATATTAGTATGGATTATGGTATTCAAGACTTATAATAATTTAAGTAAACATACTTTTATTTACAGGTTAATGAAATATATACCTATATTATTTAAATAAAACTAAAACTAAATAAAGTAAACCTAAAATACATATTTACAAATAATTCTAAAATATTATAATAATTAATAATTATTATTATTATTAATTATTAATAATTTTGTTTGTAAATTACATTAAGATTAGTTCAGCCATTCTGTGGCATTATGTAAGTAACAATCATTCATCTATTCATACAAACTTTTTCATTCCTACTCGTATAATCAAAAATAGAAATTTATATTATTTTCGCTTTCTTTCATCATTATAATCGATGTTTTACAACTAAAAGACGCCACCTGTTTTAACAGATTCTTGATTCTTGCATGACAGATAACATTAAATTTGTTAATACAACATATTCTGACACTTGCCAGCCTTTTCAACCATGTTGGTTCCCGGCGGAGTAAGGCCTCTCCATCTCTTTTTGTGGATGTCGTAGAAGGCGACTAAGGGATGGGGCTGTTCTTCATCCGACAGTAAACATTCTTCATAAGAAAGTGCCCGCTTGGCGGCAATAGACTCACCCTCTATTACGTGAGACCGAAAATTATAGTTACCGAAATGTGGGTGTTAATACACCTCTGCCTACCCTTTCTTATGTATGTATACGTTTCACGCAAAAAATAAAAATAATTGTTGAAGCTCAATCAGCTGCGGTACCCTAGTGGTATGGGTAATGGACTGCTGAGACGAGGTCTCGGGTTCGATCCCAGGTTTACCATAGCACACACCAATGACTTTTCGATGCTTTTCGAAGTTATGTGTGTATTTATCGTAGGTTTATAAGTGCCCGGTTAATGGCAATAGTCTCGCCACCTATTACATTGGGACCTAAACATAAACTGGCAAAATGTGGGTGCTATCACCTCTGCCTAGTGCCTACCCCTTTGGGGAATATAGGCGTGAGTTTATGTTATGTAAGCAATTTTTTATGAAGTAAGAAAATCATTTTCGAATAAAGTGAACAACGTTATTCCTAACATAGATGGCCGAAACACACACATAAATGCGACTAATTTGTAATATAGTCTCCCGAATCATTTATCGATATTCGAACTTTCTACAAACCCACGTCCCTACGGTCAGTGTTGAACCACTTTATGCTAATAAGACCGTTATTGATTTGCATAAAACAAATCCTCTGTCAAGCAATTATTGTTATAGTTCATTAATTAAAGCGTACCACGATGCGTGAGGTCGATTGAGATTGGAAATTGAGATACAGGATCTCAGGATCTGGTCTTTTTGTAATTAGTGTTTTTTTTTTCAACTTTTTTGGTATTTTCAATTGTATTTTAAGTGCTTATCCTAATGGAAAAGATTTGTGAGTGTATATTTATGCACGTAGGTATTTTTTTTTTATAAAGATCTTGGAGGTAGGACGACGGTTTTTCCGTCCCAATTGAGGAGTCCGACCGGGGAAGTGCCTCCACCCTACAGAATACCGTGGCCATAATACCTCGTGTTGTGTTCCCGGCGGTAAGTAGGATATCAAGAGCTCACTGGAGAGTTTTTGTGCTGTCAGTGGGAAGACCAAAGGCTTGTACTGCTTTGTCTTCTACACTGATGGCACAGAAACTCACTGTCCTTACAGGGTCGGCAGCACGAGTGTGATTCCCCTGGTGTTGTACCTACACGTCCATAGGCCAAGGTTTCCATCAGGTGCATCTACATTTTTTTGAGGGTCACTGAGGGTCGCGATGCTAGGCCGGAGGTGAGGTTGTCATCGACATATCCCCCGCACCCCGGCGGTCCCAGGGCCATCCCTTACGGTCTGGCCCTCCCCGGGGAGCCGCATCTACTACCTATGTGATATAATAAATAACCCCGTCATCCATAACCTTAGTCAATCCGTATCCTTACTTATCCGGATTTGCATACTTTGTTCTACCATTTTCTTGCCTCTATCTCAAAAATAAACAGCTGTAAGTTCATTCTAAACATCACGACCATAAATTGAGATAAGATACGATTGAACAAAGAATACGTTATCTCTGCTTATCTGTGTTTCAGAAACAACATTTGCCCATTAATGGATAAACATTTACATTGGCAGAGTTAAGATACGTTTATTTTATTGCCAGATTGTAAAAATAAGCGTATTGTTAGTTGTCTATAACAGACATATTTATTGCATTGCCTTGTCTATAGTTTTTAGTGTCTATGTTTAGAGAACGAAGTGAAGAATGAAGTGAAGAATTTATTGAATGATTTTGGACTTGCTTTTGACTCGTTCTTTTCGATAGAAAAAGTAACTGGTTGGTTGCCGTCTAGCCAGATGTACTAATGAGCTGAAAAATGTAGCTGGGATAGATTAGAAGCAGCAGGTGAAGTAGAGGGAACTATGGCGCACATTGGTGTCTCTGTGTAGAGCTAGACAGAAATATATTGTCTTTTACGTGATACTCTTTAATATACTCATTTACGAGTATTGGAAAAATATTTGATAAAGTACTTTTTAGAAGTTGAATATTATTTTTAATTTTTTTTAATTAGGTATATAGCTACAATTACAGGTTGCCCCAATGCGGCAGTTAGTAACTCATGCAACTAATAGGCTATACAAATAATAAGTCTTCTTCAGCCTAGAGCCGTTTTTTCCACTTTAACTGCGTTTTGACTAACTAAAGAAAGAAAATTGATAAGTATTGATTTTAAAATATTATTTAACAATGCTTTGATTAATTAAAACCAGAATCAGAGGATTATTTAGTACTACCTAACCTGGCGAACTTCGTACCGCAAATTTATTTCGCCTGCGTCGCGTCCGATCTCATTCCCGCTGCACCCTCTACTATATTAAGCATGTATTTGAATCAATCTATCTATTTAAAAAACCGCTTCAAAATCCGTTGCGTACTTTTAAAGAATTAAGCATACATAGGAACGGACAGAAACCGACAGCGACTTTGTTTTATACTATGTAGTGACAGCGATGATGATGATAAGCCATAAGGTTTACCAATAGCCTAACAAACTCACTTTCCAATGCACTACACATCTCTATTCTCCATAATCAAGCCTCTGATTGTAATAACTCAGGCCTTGAGGCCACGAGCCCACCCAGCAATAACCCAGTCCCTTGGAATAATATAAATCATAGAATTAATTATTATTGGCCTACAATTGTATGAACGTTTGTTACAGTATGTAGAGCTACGAACGTGCTAATCATAGGGGGATTTAGAGTAGGCATTGTTAGATTAGTGGCAATCTTCTAGCCAGTTGTCTGGCTGGTAACTGGCTTACTTACAATCCTACTAAGGGCCGGTTCGACCAAACTCGAGTAAAGTTTATTCCTAGATTAAACAGCCAATATGTGGGTGATATTGCCTGTTTATTCTAGGAATAAATTTTACTCGCCTTTGGTCGAATGTACCAAAGTAATATTATAAATGTGAAACTTTGTGAAGATTCTTGGATGGTTGATAGAACCACGTTCTAACAATCTAACGGATGTACTGATCTGGCTGAAATTTGGTACAATGATAGATCACAGTCTGGAATAACATAAGGATTTTTAACCCGGGAATAGGCTTCAATGGGTTGCGGAAACAGGATCAAAATTCCAGGTTGGTGGAGCCGCGGAATTCGGCAAGTGTGTTATATTTTTGGGCATATTATACAGTGCCATCGAATTCCAAACTAAAGATATGTGTTTCTAGAATGAGATATTGTACATAGAATCCTCAGAGCCGCAAAAAGGAATACTTAAGTAGTGCTATCTTGTTCGCACTTTTTGTAAGCACGCACTAGTGCGAGCGAGATGACCCTACTTTAGTTTCCTTTTTACGGCTTCACTTGCTTGTTTTATACGTTATGTCTACGTTATTATTTTGGTCTGAGATACAATCATTCTTTTTCTTTTTTTTTCTTTTTTTTTAAAGAATATTAGAACCGAAACTAATGTGAAGATAATATTTGTTGCGGCATATTACCGCCACGCCACAGGGTTGTTTATTTGTAAGTATACTAGTAAGTACTTACTTATATTCCTACAATTTCCAGTTATACCTACATTGTACGTCGGATAACTACAAGAAGAATTTTATTACGATGGACTCCTTTTTTTATAAAGGGCACATAAATTTGACTTCACCTCGCCTGCTGTTAAGCTAAAGGCAAAGTAGAAGAAAGAGGGTCACCATCGTAAACATGTACCATGTCAACAGTGGTGGCACTCAGCTTGACGGCCTCATAATTAATTTTAAAGAAAATACGAAGACAAAAATGTACCTCTCTTAGAGATTATAAAGATTAAACTTGTACAGATTTCTGGAGATCAAATGACGAATGAGAATGATATAGTCAATGCTGGCGATAGTGGCGATCCTAATAAACGACAAAAAAGGTACATAAAACAGGGTGCCTATTCTAAACCATTATGAGTTCTATGTCACGAAGAGTTATTACAAACTAAATACTCGTAGCTATATGAATATGCAACTGACTGTACCGGGTCTAATTGTACATTAATATTTACAGCCGACTGTACGTGGGAGGTGCAGGTATTATGTATGAGTGAAAGTATTAGTTTTGTAGTGTAATCTCGGTACTACACAAAGGTAGTCCAAGTTCTAGACAAGATAATAAATTGGAATGATTTTTTTATACATAAAATTCGAATATACCAGGAAAAATGAAATCCTCAACGGGGACTTGAACCCATGACTTTTCCCTTACAGGGAGAATGCTCTTCCAACTGAGCTATTGAGCGACACCTGAATCACTTCAAATTTCCCTTCTCTTTATATTCGTCTTTAAGGGCGACGGTGGAGCCATCTACCAAATTTCTTACGAACTGACGAATTTTTGAAGCATTTTTAAACATTGTTTTTTTTATATCTCTGCGGATCCGCGGTAGCCTAGTAGTATGGGTAATGGACTGCTGAGACGAGGTCTCGGGTTCGATCCCAGGTTTACCATGGCACACACCAATGACTTTTCGATGCTTTTCGAAGTTATGTGTGTATTTATCGCAGGTTTATAAGTGCCCGGTTAATGGCAATAGGCTCGCCACCTATTACATTGGGACCTAAACATAAACTGGCGAAATGTGGGTGCTAGTACCTCTGCCTACCTCTTCGGGGAATACAGGCGTGAGTTTATGTTATGTATGTTATGATTTTTTATAGCAATTATTATGCTAACTTTAAAATTCGAATACAGAGCTCAGTTGGAAGAGCATTCCCCTTGTAAGGCATAGGTCGCCGGTTCAAATCACATTTGAGCATTAAATTTTTCCCTATTTATTTGAAGATAATACATATTCTTGGTGCCATAATACAGTTGATTTGTATTTTCACAGGAAATCGTATAAAATTCGAGTAAATTCATATTGTCAAAAGTGTACGTTAATATTACTTTTGGCGTTACAAGAATCGTGGCCCAAGACAACATTTATCTTCAAGTAAATCGTCTTTTTACCGGCTATAGTTTAAAAATTAAAAAACTAAAGTAATATTTTATTATTAAAGTAAAAATTTAAGCAGTTTATTCATAAACTTTACATATATTAAAACATAGATCTATAAACAGTATAGACATGTTATTTTTTTAAAAATCCGGAATACGTGCCGGAACATTTCCCGGAACATGTTATGATAAGTTATTGAGTTATAGGTAGAATATAATAGAATAACTTATATATAAGTATAGACTAGCGGTAATTGAATTTGACCGGTGTTGATAGCAACAGGCTCAGATGTCAAGCTTCTCAAACCGCAAGCACACTTACAAGATGACAGGTGGTGTATCGCTCTGGTATAATAATTAATTCAGTTCTGTTTATTTAAGTCTCAAGTCGTTTATGGGTTACTAGTTCATACCGTGGCTTCACCCGCGCGAATTTTTGTTCTCACTCCCTTTTTTTATAAAGGACACGTCAATTTGAGTTCACCTCGCCTGATGGTAAGCTAAAGGCAGTCTCGGAAAGATGTACCATGTTAACAGTGGTGGCATTCAGCTTGACGGCCTCATGAGATGCGTTTTCACGCCCCGCTTAAAAGACCCGGGACTGTAGGAAGAAGAAAACACGTGAGCTGGCAGGGAGTTTCAGGCCTTATTGGTGCGGCATAGGAATGATTCACTGAAACGCTTGATTCTAGTAGGTATATTCTGCACCGTATACGGATGGCATCTTAGTCCCGTACGTGTTATCCTGTGAAGGAAAGGAGAGGGTTTCTACATAAAAACGCTCTATGGAACTTCAGGAACATACGAAAAAAATTGAAACACCACGTCTATGTGATAATGAGGATTTGTTATGTCAATGAAGAGCTTTTTTCTGGTATAAACATAAAACTAATTGTCGCCCGCGGCTCCGCCCACGTTGTAATATTAATCCTTAAGCCCACCGGAATTTATTCGTGGGATTAAAAGTAGAGTTTTACTTATGTTATGTTCTGAGCCACAAAAAGCATCCTCAGGTTTTCTAGTCAGGTTTTATTTTTAATTTACTCCCATTAACCGGTAGTCAGAGCTCTTAAGAGAGATTTAGTACTGTCAGTGGGAAAACTTAACGCTTTTCCTAATTGTCTTCTGCACTGACAGCACAGAATCTCTCTGTTCTTACGTGGTCGGTAGCACCAGTATGACTACCCTGATATTTACCCCTTTTTTTATCGTGCGAAAAATCCCCACGGATACCACCCGCACGGAGCCGGTGAAGGTGGTTATGTCGAACTCGAACCGACTGTCGGACACGCCGTCTTGTGTCTTTGGTTGCCGGAGGTGAGATTGCCGATAGCATATCTCTCGAATATTCCCCTGATATTTGCCTCATAAGCCACGGTAACCACTTTCCATTCTATGATGATGATTTCCATCAGGTGGTAACAAATGGTAAAAAATGAAAGATATTTATAAAACAGTAACTTATAATTAAGTAGTTCAGTCATAAAATTGTACTCATAATTGATACTTGTTCTACAGTATAATTAAAAACAAAATCAGCTCATCGGACCGAAGTCCGAGTACCAAACGTAACTTGTTGACGTCTTAACAAGCTTGGGGCAATTTCATTAAGTTTGTAAATTGAATTACTTTCTCGGGAACAAAAATAGAGCCCATTTACAATTCTAATACCGTGCAGCTCTATGTAATTGAGTAATCACTAATCACCGACTTAATTGTCTAGTAAGTCCCCTGTGGTACGTTCCACGTTAAGTGTTATTTTAGGTACTTCTGATAGGGGAAGGGAGGGAAATTTAAAAGAGAACTTAAGTTTAAATTGTCAGTGATTTACCGTTTATTGTTTTAAGTTTGCGTGCGATTGTGTGGTTAAGAATTGAATTGTCAGGCAAATTGTAGATGAATGAATTTTACAGCATTAAGTATGCTAAGTTAGCTAAAAACGGATAAGAAGGAAAATTTGAATCACATCGGGCGTGTCTTGGTAGCCGAGTTGGTCAAGGCATTCCCCCTTTATGGGAAAGACTGCGGTTTCGAGTCCCGCCCTAGAAGATTCTTTTTCCCTGTATATTCGAAATTGTAGTTGATATGCTTATGGGAGAATTTTGTAACTTTCGTGACGGCACGTGACGTATCTAAAGTGTTAAACGCAGGGGACAAGGATGATGATGGGAGGGAGTCTGCACTCTAGTTAACCATTAAATACACATTCGTAAATGTGTCTAGCTACCTACACCTATACCGGGTGTAAGGGGAACTCTCCCGAAGCCGAAAACCCCTAGTAGTACTGCAGGTACATAACACATTGGCATAAAAATAAAATCGATTTGGACAAAAAAAAATTAGAACATAACTAAACAAAAAAGAACATCACTACAAAGAAAAACCACTAGCGCCAGGCGCGTGCTTTTTTGTAGTGGTGTTTTTTATGAAATTACCGTTTCATTTAGCTTTACTAACACGATGGAGAGTAAATAATGCAAAATAAAAAAATAAAAAATTTCAAAAAAGAAATTTTTTTGTCCAAATCGATTTTATTTTTATGCCAATGTGTTATGTACCTGAAGTACTACTAGGGGTTTTCGGCTGGGCGCCGCCGACGTGTCTTCGCCGAAGACCATCGGCCTCCATGACCGGGGGCCTGAGGACGGTGAGTTGGCTGCTCATCGTCCTTACAGAAGCAGGCCCATGACGGCAGCGTGACGTGACGGACTCACGCACGCCTCCCCCCTCCTATGAAGCGGGATGATACCCGAAAACCCCCCCATAGTCGCGGGATAGTACCCGAACCACCCCCTAGACGAGGCCGCATTAAAGCGGTAGGTCTGTTGGGAGCCCTGGGACATCCTTCCGAGGGCTTACCCGGGGCCCCCAACTATAGGCTGCTGGGCGATACCGTGGGGGTTTTAGTCGGTAGGAGTCCGGCATAACATCCATGAAGGATTTCCCCCACGGTCAAAAAAAAAAAAAAAAAAAAAGGGTTTTTCGGCTTCGGGACCGTTCCCCTTACACCCGGTATAGCATCAAAAATAAAAACACCACCACCATCATGCAAAATTCAAGATTATGCAAAATGTAACTGTAATGCCTCGTATACACTACTCGCGAAGTTCCTCGGCGAAGTACTCGAGAAACTTTGCCTGCAGTCCGAAGTGCGACACCACACACTCGTTCAACTTCGCGAGGAGCTCATTCGCTCTAAGGGGCCGAAAGCCTGCGCACGTTCGTCCTTATGACATTAATGATATTGGGGTCCCAAATAATAGGATCTGCTTATACAGTTTCGAGGAACAACATATTTTCCTCCTGTGACGACTGTATTTTGTTCATAATAAACACAATATGTGTCACACGCAATAATTATAACTAATGAATACTGAAGTCAACCGAGTAGTGTAGAGAGGTACTTCGTGAACGCACTTCGTGCAACTTCGGGCCCTTTGACTCGGGCGCAAAAACCGACAACAAATGGAAGTCACCCGAGGCGAGGTAAAGTTTGACGAGGTAAGCCGAAGTGCTTCTCCACACTATCGTATTCGCCTAACTTCGTTCAACTTCGCGAGTAGTGTATAGGGGGTGTAAGAGTATTCAACCTTTAAACTAACACAAAAGCAAACCAAAGGTATTCCCGACATATCCATACATCAGTTTCATTCGTAACTGAGAATAACTTGTCCCCTGAGCAACAAAATGACTTCATATTGGCCGAATGAGCAAGCCGTATCGACAAATCAATAGATGTGAACGGGCTAAAATGGAACACACTTGATAAATAGCACCTTAGCAACAATATTGGGTTACAAACGCGACCCTTTGTCGCCGTACTCTACGAACGAGAATCCAATAGAGCCAAATTTTCCCACCTTCCTCTCGAATCGAGATTACATGATTGTATTGGAACTATTACTTAACAACCCAAGCCAAAATTGACTGGTGCCTTTGTATGGTTGTAAAATTCCATTTCTGAGCTTATTTATGTGTTCGTCGTAACTTTCTTGATAAAATATTTTATTAAATTCGTTATCGTCTAGAAAATTATTAAGGTTTCTTCAACTTGGAAGTTCTCTTATTATTGTCTTTGTCGGGATATAAATAAATACAGAAATATTTTTTCGTTCACAGATTGCTTTTGTCGATATAACAATAAGTTCTTTATTAAACCGAAAGAAAGCTTATACAAATACATAGAATGAGATATTTGTGCGATAAATAACCATGCTAAATCGTTTACAATCGCCTCCTAATAAGGGCAATAACTTCCCGCATGAAATAAGCATCACTCGCCTTTGACAGATGACTCGGCCAATTTCTCAAGACCTCCTCGCCACGGGCTGGTACCTGAAATATTTTCTAGCCTGCTTAGAAAGGACAGTTCAGAATATAACGGTCGTTTTTGTACACAATACGAACACCCTATGATATACGGGGGAGAATTTTATTTAATATTGTGTTATTGATTTATTACTTTAGTCGAGTGAGCTCTGGGCCAATATTGGCCCAGTTTCCCCTGAGTTGTGTTTAGTGACGTGTGATGGTAAGAATGTCGCCATTTTTCATTTTTTGTTCATTGTTCTTTTATTACTACAAATATATTTAATTGATAAATGAATGATATAGCATTATTGTACATATGTATGGCAAAAATAAAGGAAAATATATCTTCGTGACGTGAGGGAATATATGAAGCGTTACGAAATGGAATACTTAGCTTGATAGCATGCTTTGCTTTTGTAGATACAGTACGGCAGGATATAAAAATATTACCTGAAAAAAAAAAAATACATATTAATATGCTATCACATGGAAAACGTATTATACAGATATGAATTGCAGTTTGGAAGGAGGGCCTATCCATGAGGGATGGCCCTGGGTCAGCCGGGGTGACAACCTCACCGCCGGCCTAGAACCACGACCCTCAGTCGGCGTGCGGTTTTAGTCGGTCTGAGTCCGACATAGCCTCCCCTACCGGCTCCGGCGGGGGCGGTATTCGTGGGGATTTCCGCACAAAGCGCAATAAGATATGTATCTTTTTGGACCTTTTGGACCTGGACCCTTGGACTTAGTTACCATGATATGCGGTAAAGGGATCAGAATGTTACGCAGGCAGAGCCGCGAGCAAGGGCTAGCTACAAATGAGTTGCATTGCATTGTACATTCGACAAAAGAGATACGCTTGCTCCTTTACATACATACAATCATTCCCTTATTCCGTAGAGGGTTAGGCAGAGGTGAATTAACACCCTCATTTCACCAATCATTGGATTCGGTCCCACGTAATAGGGGGTGAGCCTATTGCCGAATTCCGGGCACTATTGTTGACTCGAGCCTATATCTGAGGCTGAATCTGGGCTGTATATATCTGTCTGATGTTAAACAGCCCTATCCCTTAGTCGCCTTGTACGACACCGCATGGGAAGAGATGTGGTGGCCCAAATTCTGCCAGTAACATACTGCATATGAAAAAGTGCAACCGTATCTTCTTTGTCGACTGTACTTTACCCTCGTTCGGAAATTAAGGTTATAAACTAAAATACAACTTACTCCGTCAATAGGTCAAAAAATTAAACTTTGAAATCAATGCTTTGAACATATATTAGTAAGGCTTATTACCATCATTGACAAGTAAACTTAGTGCCTAAGCACGTCTGGGTACCTTCAAAGACAGAAATAAATATGTATGATGAGATTATGTTAACAATACTGTATGCAAATTAAGATTTGATGGCTTGTGTAGGATAATTTAAACGAGACAGCTCTGCAATGGCTAAAACTAGTAACACACGTACAGATTTGGTCGGATCCGACCAAGAGTCGACTGGCAGTTGAATATTTTGGAGTGCTTCCGTTCCTTACCCACGAGCTAAAAGAATAAAATTATTCCGTCTTCTATCGCCTGCAAAATGTAGGTATTTGGTGGGATCCCAATAGTTTAATGTACACTCTAAGGATTTGATTAAATTGGTTTGTTATTATTTTATTTAAAAGAATATTAGAACCGAAGTTATTAATATTCCATCTAACCCCTCCAACTAAGCTAAATTGCTTGTGCTAGGAGTGGGTTCACGTCGGTAGTGCAATGGTCAGAATTCGAACCCGGGACCTCTCGATCGTAAGGCTGACTCCTTAACGTAATATATTTTTAGAGTAGTTAATACCGAAGTTATAGTTTTAAACTATTTATAAATTAATATGGCTTTAACTACTCTTTATTGCCCCTCTAGGCAAGTGACACAATAGAACACAATATTAAATATATAAGAATAACAAGTATTTTGACGTACTACATCAAAAGCTTGTAACTAGAACAACCTTAAAAATCACGCTCGAGCAAAACACGTTGGAACAACAATTTCTTAATAATTTTCTCAGAAACACCCCCGTAACTCAAAGAGCCCAAACAATTACAAAAATACGAGTTATTACCGAGCCCCAATTGGCACAGAACAACGCAGCCGTTTGGCTTCTGACAAAAAATGAACCAAATTGGATCCAATACCTGACAGTCTTCAATAACTTCCCGATTTTCATATTGAAATTTTCGTAACTTATTTCCTGTAAGAAAACTCAATGGAAATTCAACTTTATTACATGTTCAAGAAGACATATATTTTATTGAAGGTACCTAAGTTATGGACTGTTTAAGGTCAAGGTAGAAAGGTCGGAAGGTCGACCAATTGAATGGAAATATTAAGCAAACACATGTGGAGTCCCTATTATGTTCTAAAAGTACTAGTAATCGAAATTACTAGTATTGCCATTAATCCATCTAGCTAATCTAAATTATACCAACGTGAACCCTACGTGGGTTCACACAGGTATTACGTGAACCCACTCAGGGTTCACATCGGTAGTGCAATGAGCAGTCCATTTAAATCAAATGTTTGGATTTCTTTTTTTTTTTTTGATGAAGCAACTCAAATATGAACCACTTATCACTGACAAAGGATTTAAGGATTCATTTATCCGACTGAAATCTAGAACGGTGCTTCGTCAGTTCCGTCCGTCTTCCGGGCGGATATTTCCTGCCGGAACAATATTCCGCACTCCAACCATCCGAGCTCTTCACAGAGAGATGGGTTGTTCTCTTTACTGCTAATAAATGAGCTAACATGTTAGCTTTGCTCAGTTCTACTACAAACCGAATACGTGATAATAGAAATTTCGCGCGAATTTTACTTATTCGAATCTGCGATAACAGTTTTTTGGTTGTTATAGTAATCTATTCTGTGGTTATAAGATGTTATAGGCAATTTGAGAAACAATAAGCCACTTCATTATTTTATCTATTTGATCAGACATACAGATATCGGCTATTACATCCATTAACGTACGCGCGATGCAAGCTCGCGATAAAAGTTTTGGTGTAAAAGCAACAAAGTCACGCGGATAACGGAATCGCTGTTTCGCGCGATAATCGCGATATCGTAATAAAAGTTTATCTTGATTCTCGCGGAAACTGAAAATTTAAAATGAGTCTATCATTATTTTGCGAAAGAGCCCTTTTAAAAACGGGTAGGAATGAAAAATTTCAAGAGTTTTTAAATAGTTAGTGTTTATATTACAAATAATTACTAAACTCCCAGACTGTCGCCAACAAACGACCTTACGCCCTTGCTCATTTTACAGTCTGGCACGCACCACAATTATTTTTAATCGCGATAAAGTGCGACAAAACACAAGCGAAAAAAAATACGAACAGTGGGGGTTCTTTGAATAAAGCAAAACGGGGTAAGTCTGGACAACGTATAAATACTTAGGTAGATACTGATATTTTGTATTTTGAGGGGGGTGTACCTAGTTGGCAATAATATAAGCCTACAACATCCTAGTTTGAACCTTACCATAAAATACCTCTTCTGTGTACGTGTGTATATGAGTTATGAGTACCCTTTGGACCTCACAAATATACAGGGTGTAGATTTTCATCTTCCACCCTGTGTACTATAAAAGTACCTGTTAGACCTCTTTTTTGGCACCTTCAATAAATACGTTATTGCAAGCACTACAAATGCTATTGTCACAAATAATATTTATCGGTTCTGAAAAAATAACAAGCGTCAAATCAATCGTGAACATCGAAACCAAATAAATAAATTCTGAGCACTATTTTCTCGTCTCGAGTAGATTTAACCTCGAGACACTATATTTATTTACCTTTCACAAAACTATATCCACCATCTAATTCTTCCATCCTAACTGTCTCGAAAAATTCAAATCTTGTCAATCACTCGATCCAATAACTCCGAGATATGAAACAATACAATATTCGGGGAGTAACCTTACCTCCCCACCCTTCCTCCCCCCTATTCCCTAAGGCGCCCTTCAGGAAAACCCGACGATTCGGTTGGCATACGAATTCCTGTTACTTTTCTGCCAACTGTTTTTCCTATATTTGATTTCTGCGTTATGAAGTTACGAATATTTTATTTGGTCAGGGATGTTTTCCTAGTGTAAGTTGGGTGACTTATATGGATGTGGTAACTTGGTGTTTCTAACTTGCCTAGCATAAGGGTGGATTGATAATGCTAGGTACACATCAAATGAACGATGGTTGAAGAGAGAACGAGAACGAATGAATGAACAAGTATCGATATCGCTGTGAAAGCAAGCGTGGAATACTTTGTCATTATTTGCGATAAATTGGTGATTTGTGATGTAATTTTTATAAACATTAAAGCTACTTTACTTGTTATTGGCATTGGAAATTCTGGTGCAAAAACTATTTATAAAAAGAAGAAGAAGTCAATTGCAAGCGGAGAGGATACTACCTCAATTTACAATCCATTGAACTCTAAAAGAGCTTAGCTAATTTATCATATTGTTTTCAGCCATCAATAATCTCTAAAAGCAGAGCGCACTGATTTCTCTTTGCTCGGCTCAATCAAGCTTACGGTATGCTCGACGAAAATGACCGATAAACTTTCACACATTCACAACATTCTCTATCATTCACTCGGTGTGCACCAAGCATTACTTGCTTATATACTCCACATTTTTCTATTTCCTTTACCTAACGAGTGAACTACCAAACCATAACTAGGTTATTCTCAGTCTAGCAATTTTCTTTAACACTCAAAAGCTTCTACAAATATTAGATCTGTATCAGCCATTTTCACTCGTTGTATAAACGCGATACAAGCAAACAAACGGTGGGTTCCGGGGTTCCGTATGTATTGTGTGTTTGCAGGCAGCTTTTAGCAGCGTGTTTGTATAAGGCCATACAAATATACCTCTAATGTGTCTCTTGATGGGCTTCGGAGCGACTCAACGATTTGGAGTTGCGAGATTTTGACTGTCAACTCAAATATTTGTGATAAAATGAAAAAGAATCGTGTGATGTGGATAGATCGATGATTTGAGACATGCTGTTGTTCATTTAATATTCGATAGATCAACTTTGAGTTTTGTCTCGAACGATAATATAATTTATTCCAGGGAATGAGGAGGTAAGTTTAAAATGAATTATTTTGAGTCTCATGGTTTTAGACCAATTACCACTACTAATACTACTAAGCTATAATACTACTGTTTAATTAAGCTAATAAAATTAAATGCTGCATACAAATTATTAGAGTTGTCGAAATGTAATAAGGTTCATATTTAAATAACACCAAAACGTCCGTATTAGGTACGTGGGATGGAAAACCATTATTGGTGAAATGTGGGCGTTAATATTCCTTCGGGTTTACCTATATATATGAATACTTAAAAAGTGCTTGAACATTTTTCAGGTGGATCTGAATTGACCGATGATTTGCTTAGATTACGCCTTATACCTCTTCTGTATGCCTACTGCACTACTCATGCCTAACATTACAAAATACTTCCAACGAACCGTAACCGGCGCCAAGCCCCAAAAAATATTCCAACTCAAATTATAACCTCAAATTATACTACATTTTACATTTTTCAGCTGGATCTAAATTGCCCCCTGATTTGCTTAGATTACACCTTATACCTCTTCTGTATAACTCATGCCTAACATTACAAAATACTTCCAACGAACCATAACCGGCGCCATGCCCCAAAAATTATTCCAACTCAAATAATAACCTCAAACTATCAAACAAACCAAACAAAAAGTTAATTGATCAAATTACTAAGTCAACATCGATTGAGCTCTGCAAATTAACAACACAAATACGAACTGACTAGTTGGACAAACTCAGTTCGTGATGGGATATGATTGAGGGATGACTTGAGTTTCGAAGAACACCTTTTGTATGAATTTTGGTAGCTGGTACATATTTACTTTGGAAAGCAAACTGAATAGATATTGGTATACGAGCAACCGCAGACTCGGCAACTAAAAGTTGTCATTCAGTTGATGAAAGGTCGAAGGATGAAGGGTGTTAGAAACTGGTAAAGTTCCCAGCATTTGTATTAACGATTAGGTTGCGAGGAAAACGAGGCCATAGTGCGCATGGATTGGTTCGATAATAATCTATGATAGGTATCTCATAAAAGAGTCGTCCGATAAACCATAAAAATATTTTTTTTCTTAAATGGCAGCTGCTGGACATGCCCCTTATATTTAAAAAATAAAATTGCATCCTCTGACAATTGCGAATGGAAATTTTCGATGGTCTATGTAGAATATTCTAGAAATTGATGTACCTATATGCTGTTCTGATTATGAATATTATGATACCACCCGCTTGTTGTATCTATATACTGGTTTACTACCTTAGTAGTATAAAAAATATAGCAAATACTAAATGACGATGTAATATTTAGTCAATTCCATTATCCTAAAAGGTTTTACAAGCCAAAGACTAAAACGATAAAACTGTAAGACCAACGATCATTAAGGCACTTTTCAGAACTTGAGATATCGCCGATATAACGCATATTTTAATTCCAATTTACGACCAAAAACGGCCATTTCAAATTCAACTTTATTCCAGAGAAGTACGGTTTAATTTTCCGTAAGAGAAATGATATCGTTGAATGGAAATTTACAGCTACCGTCATACGTAGAACGTCTTAAGCAATGAGATATGGGGTCTATCTTTATTCATTGTGACATATCGCCTTGGATTGAGCGTAATATTTGTCAAAATTATGTTTTATGAGCCTACACCACCTACACGGACAGTCTTAGTTGCTATTAGTAAGCATTATTTTGTAATTAGATAATGTAGTCTAGCAGTAATATATGACTCATTCCTATGCCGCACCACTAAGACCTGGAACTCCCTGCCACCTCACATGTTTTCTTCTTCCTACAGTCCCGGGTCCTTTAAGCGGGGCGTGAAAAGGCGGGCATCTGATGAGGCCGTCAAGCTAAGTGCCACCACTGTTAACATGGTACATTTTTACGATGGTGACCCTCTTACCGAGACGTTACCTTTAGCTTAACATCAGGCTAGGTGAGGTCAAATTGACGTGTCCTTTATAACAAATTAAAAAAAATAAGGTAGGTACATTTAATGGCAGGGGCATGGTAAGCCATGGCAATATAAGCCGGAAAGAAAAAATACAAGTATCACCACTCCATCTCATCCGAAAGGTGTGGTAAGAGGCGTCTTATGGAAAAGTACGCAGACAATATCATTTCGAGAGAAGGAAAACTTGAAATAAAACCCTGTACCAACCTGTCCCGCCAGTGTCGTAGAAATAGTAGGCCAGAGCGTTTAGTCGCATTTGGTCCAATTGTCAAAAAAAGGGAAGAAACTGATTCTGGGTGGTTATAAAAAAAACCACGAAGCCTTCTAACCTAACCTACCCAAGTCGTTTTTTGAAAATTGAACCAAACGCGTATTGGACCAAACGCGACTAAACTGGCCAGAACCTCCCAACATTGGGAGAGGTCGGATGTCTAGTGTAGTGGATTGAGGCCGGGGATGAACTTGCAAAACGAACACTGATCAAGGTTAATGATGTATTGATAATCGGGCAGGTTAAAAGACTTGAAATCAACACCGATTTTTGTATGATAGGTTTTGTGACAGTAGAAAAAGCTAGTGAAGTGGGTAAGGATAGAAACAGATGATTGGCTGTTGTATCTACCAACTTCAGACGGAGGAAAGAGTGAGAAATGTATAGTGTAATAAATATTAAATTAATGTAGGAAATGAAATCAGCTCACGTGTTTCCTTCTTTCTACAGTTCCGGGTCCTATAAGTCAAGCTGAGTGCCACCATTGTAACTCGGTACGTGTTTGTAATAGACTTTGTCTTTAACTTACCATCAGGCGAGGTGAAGTCTAACTGACGTGACTTAAAAAAAAATAAACAGTGGGTTTTACATAAAAGAAATTAATAACGTTTTTAAACTAATTAACTCTTTTAACCCTAATATAAAAATAGAAACACCCAACTCATTACTTCAATTTTTCAAGTAAATACAACATCATTATTTAAAAGAAAAAATTGAAACAAAATTTTAAAAAGCAATATTTTTTACTGTCGTACTTGTACTTAGTGTTGTACCGTTCACCTTTCGTCCCAGTGCAATGGGACGAATAACAAATTTCAAACAAAAACATGAGACGAAATACCGAAGCACCCAATATCAAAACAGTTTTCTCGCTAATCGAATACATAGGGAAAAAGAATCTTCTCGGGCGGGACTCGAACCCGCAGTCTTTCCCTTACAGGGGGAATGCCTGACCAATTCGGCTACCGAGACACGCCCGATATGATTCAAATTTCCCACCTTATACGTCTTTGAGGCGACGTAGCGTCATCTACCGATTTTCTTACGAACTATCGGAATCAATGAATGATGTTACAATCATTTTTAAACATTGATTTTTTTGATAACTGCGCCCAAACAATTGAAGGAATTTTTATAGCATTAATTTTTATAGCATTCCCGCCCGAGAAGATTCTTTTTCCCTATGTATTCGATTTGTACAGTTAGCATACTTAATGCTATAAAAAATCCTTCAATTGTTTGGGCGCAGTTATCAAAAAAAATCAATGTTTAAAAATGATTGTAACATCATTCATTGATTCCGATAGTTCGTAAGAAAATCGGTAGATGACGCTACGTCGCCTCAAAGACGTATAAGGTGGGAAATTTGAATCATATCGGGCGTGTCTCGGTAGCCGAATTGGTCAGGCATTCCCCCTGTAAGGGAAAGACTGCGGGTTCGAGTCCCGCCCGAGAAGATTCTTTTTCCCTATGTATTCGATTTGTACAGTTAGCATACTTAATGCTATAAAAATTCCTTCAATTGTTTGGGCGCAGTTATGAAAAAAATCAATGTTTAAAAATGATTGTAACATCATTCATTGATTCCGATAGTTCGTAAGAAAATCGGTAGATGACGCTACGTCGCCTCAAAGACGTATAAGGTGGGAAATTTGAATCATATCGGGCGTGTCTCGGTAGCCGAATTGGTCAGGCATTCCCCCTGTAAGGGAAAGACTGCGGGTTCGAGTCCCGCCCGAGAAGATTATTTTTCCCTATGTATTCGATTTGTACAGTTAGCATACTTAATGCTATAAAAATTCCTTCAATTGTTTGGGCGCAGTTATCAAAAAAATCAATGTTTAAAAATGATTGTAACATCATTCATTGATTCCGATAGTTCGTAAGAAAATCGGTAGATGACGCTACGTCGCCTCAAAGACGTATAAGGTGGGAAATTTGAATCATATCGGGCGTGTCTCGGTAGCCGAATTGGTCAGGCATTCCCCCTGTAAGGGAAAGACTGCGGGTTCGAGTCCCGCCCGAGAAGATTCTTTTTCCCTATGTATTCGATTTGTACAGTTAGCATACTTAATGCTATAAAAATTCCTTCAAAAGTTTTCTCGCTACATTTCAAACACATCGCGCGTAAAGTAATACAACTGAATTCAAAGCCGCACTAACAAACCGTAAGTAATTATTACTATAATTATTATTAATAGCCGATAGGGGGCGTTGAGACCCCCTCTAATTGCAGTGCTCGACAATGGAGCGAAGCAAATGGCTCGAAAAATTACGCACTATTGTGCAGGCGTGACTTTCTTAGTAGACTTCGGACGAACGATCGACATTATATTGCTTTTATTATGAAGCTATTTTAGTATGATTTTGAAATATATTTTGAAGTAAAATCTATATATATATAAATCAATTGCTGTTCGTTAGTCTCGTTAAAACTCGAGATCGGCTGAACGGATTTATCTTATCTTGGTCTTGGAATGTTCGTGGAGGTCTAGGGAAGGTTTGAAAGGTGAGAAAAATCGAATTATTGCCGGCAACCGACATCCACGCGGGCAGAGCCGCGGGCAAAAGCTAGTATTTTATAAAAATCCTACTAACATTATAAATGCGAAAGTTTGTGAGTATGAATGGATGTATGTATGTATGGATGGACGTTTTTTACTCTTTCACGTAAAAACTACTGTATGGATTTTCATGAAACTTTACAATATTATAGCTTATACATTATCAAGGGAACGGAGCAGTACTAATCCTGCGCAGACGAGGTCGCGGGCACCAGCTATAATTGAAATTATTTTGTCTTTTTCGGTTACAAAAATTTAGTTTTATAGGGGCTCCACCGAGATAAAGAGATAGGCCTTTTTTATTTAAGACACGTCAGCTTATTTTTATTTCGCTTGATGGTATGCTGGAGGCAAAATATCAGGAAAGAGATCACCATACAGACTTGTAACATGTTACAATACTGGCAGTCAGCCTGACGTCTTCATTAGATGCTTTTTCGCTTAAAGGACCCGGGACTGCAGGAAGAAGACAACACGTAAGCTGTTAAGGAGATACCTTTCGCCTCTGTTGATATTAGAGGTTAAGGATAGGGGAGGAGGAGCAAACGCTTCCGCAGAAGCCAAAGATACCACTACTTGATTTGGATCAAATCAAGAGATAGATTAGGAAAGCGGACTCCAGGCTCAGTAGATGGCTTAACAATGATGATACACCGACGCTGACTTTCTCAGTGTTGGGGATCAAAAGCCAAGATACTTAAACCATTCATAGAAAGGAGCAAGGTGCAAGCTTTGGATGCCACCAGGATTGATGGTGATATTTCACCTCGGCGTCTGAGGTCCGCTTTCTCCATTCTTTCCGCGGGTTTGGCTGAAATTCGATATTTGCCGTGAAGTGCCTGCCATCTTCTACAACAAATTGGCTATATCGAAGTATTGCAGTTCCATTTAACTAGCCTAATAATATAAAATAATAATTAATTACAAGAACGCCTTTGAGATTGTGTGCATAATTAGGAATATTTTGTCATTTTACCAATTTCGAGAATAAGCCCCCAGACTTAAGATTGTTAATTGTGCCACACAGATGGGACCAAGATCCATCAATGAGGATGCACTGCTAGTAAAGAGTAATAAACTCTAATAACATAGCAATAAGGATAAATTTACCTTGACTAATATAAATCAGAGCAAAATACTCAACAGATAAATATCAAAATGTAATGTTTAAGGAAGCTCGAGATTTTGTAAAATGTCAAAAGATCAATTGTGGCTCTTAATTATACACTTAAATTTTTTGTTCAATTACTTTTCATCACTTATTAGTTACTAGCTTTTACCCGCGGCTATGCCCGCGTGGATGTCGGTTATCGCGACCAAACATAGCCTATGTTCTTTCTCATGGTCTAATCTACCCCTATAAAAAATTTCATCAAAATCGGTTCAGTGGTTTAGGCATGAAAGCGTAACATCTGTATGTTATATACAGACAGACAGACGAACAGGCAGACAGACAGAGTTACTTTCACATTTATAATAATATTAGTATGGATTGGTACGTCAAAAGAACTTGCGGCTCTTGAGAGCCAAGCTAACCTTGCCTACTCATAATAACGGAAGAGTTTCTGGTGCATGCTTTCTTCCATGGGTTGGGAGTTCAGACGGCAGTCGCTCTAGTCGTCAAAGCGAAAGAAGGAGAATGAAGACAAATTGGAAATAACTAAATATTCCACAAAATTCTACACAACGCTATCTAGACCCATGGTAAGCTTAACTAGCTTGTGTTATAGAATCTAGAATGCGGATTACCATACTTATATTCTTTTTTCTTTTGTAAATACATACATGTTAAACATAGAAACACCCAGACCAATGCAAATAGCCATATTCATGCATACAAATATTTGCACTGAGCGGGGATCGAACCCGCGCCTCCTGCGTAGCGGCCGCATTCACTACCGCCCCTCCACAGAGGCTGTCGAAACTAATAAGGATACCTATACCTATATAACTATAACCAATAAGGATTAAAAACCTTATTTTACTTTTAAATATACTTACGAATAATATACGACTTAAAAGAAAAGAAATATTATTATTTCGGTGCTATTAAAATAATAATAACTATCACACCAATTTTCTATTGGGTCCTATTTCTTAAAAATTAAGGCGTATCTAAGACCGTATTAATATAATCGCTTATAACAAATAATTACAAACATACGAATCAAAGGCGCGCATTGCGTAACAACACTAGAACAGTGAAAGGCCCGGGTCAGGACTCGACCCCGCGACCTCGCACTGTGCATAACCACTCAACATGTAGGTAAGTATCCACAGTAACAACACTGAAGATAAATTTGCCTATTGTTAAAACATAATATGTGTAGTATCTATTGTGATTTAGCGTAACAGACAAGTGGTGAAACGATTTAAGTCTCACGAATTTTGTGAGTTCGATTCCGGGTCATACACCTCTCAGGATTTCGTATAACTGACCTATATCTATCTACTATTTATTTAACATATTATGTCTATACTAGATGACCCGGTGAATTTCGTACTGCCAATTTTTTTCCGCCCGCGTGGCGTCAGATCCCGTTCCCGCTGCACTCTAGGGGTAGGCAGAGATCACGGATCTCCATTTGTTACGATCCTGACATACTACTCTCGCTTCATTCACTCTCATTACATTCTTCATGCATGCTCGTCGGTTTAGGGTACTCCTGACCTGCCCCTTTTCTAAAACTTCCCCGATTTCGTCCAGGTATGTGCGCCTAGGTCTTCCCCTACCGACAGTACCCTCCACACTCGCCTCATACACCTGTTTCGTTATATTAAGCATGTATTATAAATATAAACGTTCCTCTTCAATCACTTTATCTATTAAGAAAACCACTTCAAAATCCGTTGCGTTGTTGGGTGTGTTGATGAGTAACCTAAATACCAAGTTCAGGAAAAGAAAGGAGAAGGAATATTCTGATCTGTTCCGTGATGAAAGCCTAAAACCCTGTGATGAGGAACTACTATCCTAGAGGCAGACAAGCACACGGCCCACCTGATGAAAAGTGGTAACCGCCTATGGACGTATGCAACACCAGGGGAGTTACACTCTCGCGCCGCCCGCGCGCGCAGGCAACTCGGGCGTTGGAGGGCACTGACTGACCTCCGTCCCCCATGAGCGCGGGCCTGGGGGTGACGGGTGGAGGCACCGGTCACCCCAGCAGAAGGAGGCCACGGCGGCGGCGCGCTGGAAAGCGCGCCTCCCCATTCCGGGGGCAAGTCGGGGACACCGTTGTCCCCCCTCCCGAGGAGGGCCAAACCGTAAGGGATGGCCCTGGGTTAGCCGGGGTGCGAGGGATATGTCGATGACAACCTCACCTCCTGCCTAGCACCACGACCCACAGTCGGCGTGCGGTTTTAGTCGGTTCGAGTCCGACATAACCTCCCCTTCCGGCTCCGGTAGGGGGGTATCCGAGGGGATTTCCGCACGGAAAAAAAAGGGGAGTGCTGCCTACCCTGAAGAAACCTCCTCCACTACATTCTTAAAGCAGCCCATTCATGGTAATCAGACTACAAGCACGCGTTTCATCTTCCACGACACCTTAATAACTAGATATCTAACAGTATTGTGCCATAGCTCACAATATTTTTTAAACACAACACAATATGTCTATCAAATTATAGTATATCGCACATTAGAGCACAATCACTGTAATTATGGTCTAACTACACACGACAGCGGTCTTTACGCTTGTCAGATCACATACGATCATTGATGGCTTGTACAATCAGCGTCAGAAATATCTCGATTACGTGCCAAATGGATTGAGATTAAAGGTTGTTGACCTTGCGACCTTGGAACGGTTATTTAGGGGTTGTAAGCATTTTTCATAGTATAGCGAAACCGACTGCAGTCTTTTAAACTTTAAATATGTTATTGCTGTCAAAACCTTACTGCACATCTTTTTCACAATCAATTTGGCACGGCCTATAAGTCTCAAAACGATCTTTAAGACGTCGTTTGGGGTTTGTGAGCTTGTTTGTTTGTGCCAATCCATGTTTCTCCAAAACTACCAATCTAATTTTGATGCAGTTTTCAGTTATGGGTTCGGCTTTAATTGGAGCATGTTCTTAGATAGGTGTTACAATAACAACTTAATAGGGGGCGCTACAAAAAGCATTTTTAATGCAAATCAATGTTGCCAATTTTCTCTAAAACTACTAGACCGATTTTAATGCAGTTTTCAATTATTGTTTTGGGTTTGATTGGGGCATGTTCTTAGATAGGTGTTACGGTGAAAACCCACTAGGGGGCGCTGCTGTAAACATTTTTTTTTTTATATTTGGTCCGTCAATTGACTGCACCCCGCTAGATGGCAACAAAGCTGAAGTGCAGTCCAGAAGATACAGACCACCATTCCCGGTGCCATTGGACGTAAAATGGTGGTCCCTAACTTGACGGCCTTGATAGATGCCTTTTCACACGTATGCGGGCAGAGCATTCCAGCTCTTTATCGTGCGGCAGAGGAAAGAGCCCCCAAACCGTTTAGTGCGAGATGGTATGGTTTCCACCGTGTGTGGATGGCACCGCAGACCAGCTCGTGTTGTTCTGGATAGGAAGGGAGAGGGTGGGATCAGTTCAAATAACTCCTCAGAACACTCGCCGTGGTAGAGGCGGTAGAAAACGGCCAGAGAGGCAACGTCTCTACGCAACTGCAGAGGTTCCAAGGTGTTGGTAACCTCAGGATCACCTATGATACGAACTGCACGTCGCTGCATTCTGTCAAGAGCGTCTAACAGGTATTGCGCGGAACCATCCCAGAGATGAGAACAGTATTCCACACAAGAGCGAATCTGTGTCTTGTACAGAAGACACCGCTGCTCCGGCGTGAAAAACCGCTTCGCCCTGTTTTTTCAAAGATTTTTATTTTATAACTTGTACTGATTTAAATTATATTATTGTCCGAACTAAAGGTGTGTATCATATTTCAGAACAATCAGTTAACAGGAAGAGGGGCAATAAAGGCATTAAGATCGTTTTAAGTTGTTTTTTTTGTCAGTTTTGTTTGTCAAGTTTCATCAGATGCTGACTGTACCATGTTATATTTTTTATTGATAGTGAATAACAACAAAAAAATATATGTATCTCTATATTGTAATTGTGGTATATGAAACAGGATGTGTCTTTAATGAAACGAAACGAACTTACATTGAAGGTTCGATGTAAAATTGTGATTTTTACAAGAGGTTTAGGCAGGGAATTCATCCCCACACACTGCATCCGAAAACGGTGCGCACCGTGTGGTATGAAAGGAACTTCATCCCACGCACGCTCAAGCTGTGGAATGAACTCCCTGCCGTGGTTTTCCCAAGCGACTATAATATGGGGTTCTTCAAGAGGGGCATTAGAAGGTTTCTTCAGGGTAGGCAGCGCGAGTGTAACGCCCCTGGTATTGTATACGTCTATAGGCCGCGGTAACCACTTTCCATCAGGTGGGCCGTGTGCTTGTCTGCGACATAAGTGGTATAAAAAACAGAGAGGGGAAATTTAGTACTTTATGCTTTTAGGGGTGAAATTACCAAACATAGTAAAGTACCCTTTAGTAAAATATTATAACGTAAGAGGTATCAACGGTCAAAATTTCAAGTTTGTAGCTAAAGTGGTTTAGACTCTGTCTTGTTGAATTGATAAGTCACTCAAGACAACTAATTTAATAAATGTGTAGATGATAAAAAAGTTGGTAGTTTTTATTTTTAATTACAATCATTGTAGCGGAATTATTGTTCTAAAAAGTTTCGACATACTTTATAAGTTTTTAACAATATTATTAGCGTCCGGTAGCTTAGTTTAACCACTAAGCTGAGCCGGCCTTACGATCGAGAGGTCTCGGGTTCGAATCCTGGCCATTACACTACCGACGTGAACCCACTCCTAGCACAAGCAATTTAGCTTAGTTGGAGAGGTTAGAGTGAATATTAGTAACTTACTTCGGTTCTTATATTCTTTATAAAAAATATATAGTAACTTTCAACAAGCTTGGCGCACAGATTAAATAAATAGTACTACGTATAAATAATACGAATAAACTGAAAGCATTTGTAGTTTGAATGTTGAAAACTTTCTTTTACCATGCTAGAATGCTCTTATAGAGATTATATTATCTTTTACCTACTTTATTGGTAAAAAATTCTGAAGTTATTATGGTGCAACAGAATAATAGATAAAAAAATTACGGCAATATGTTCACCCTCTATTATGCAGATAAAAAAACTATTGATTATACAAGCGTGACTACATAACGTATTTATTTTCAAATGAAGAACGATTGACATGCAATCTTACATGCTCAACAATCTAAATCATCAATTTGTGATATCTCAAGGTTGACTCGACATTTAACACAAGTGTGTCTTACAGACACGCTTCTAATACCTAATATACTTCGGGGCATATAACTTGGGTCAGCCGGGGTGCGAGGGATATGTCGATGACAACCTCACCTCCGGCCTAGCACCAAGACCCACAGTCGGCGTTTTAGTCGGTTCGAGTCCGACATAACCTCCCCTTCCGGCTCCGAGGGCTTCCGGTATCCGAGGGGATTTCCGCACGAAAAAAAAAAAGGGGCATATAACTTGGGCCTAAAATGTGCTCAAAGTGAGTCCTATACGCGCAGTACGGTGAGAATGAGATCGACCGAACAAAATACTCAAAATGTCCTTTCCCACTCTTCCTGTTGACTGATTGTTGTGATATTTGGTACACACCTTAAATTCGGACAGTGCTTTGGGTGACAGTACTCAGCGACAAGCGACAGTCCTGGTATGTATGGTCTGCTCTGACTATCATCTCGATGGGTCTCCTGCACACACAGGATATCACAGCGGGTAGTTTGGCAGAGATTAGAAAGTATCTCTGCCTTGTCCTGTGACTTCGATGCTAATGGAGGCTGACTTAGAGGGTGGACCGTCAGAGTGGTAGAATTGATTTCGAGTTGCCATTGTGGTGTAGTAATTAGTTTCGTGGCAGCGCCGCTACTCACGGAGAGGGCCCGAGCATAGGTATCGCTCTTCGGGAAGGCTTTGGACATTAATACAATTTAAATCAATAAAAATTAAATTTAAAATTTAAAAACCCCCGTCACAAAAAAACACCTCCAAAAAGTTAAATGGAGTTTGCCCTTAACTTTTCGATATGAAAAGTTAAAGGGTTTGCCATGTCGGGGGACCTTAAGCACTCCGTTATATTATCGGAACGATTCAAGGTCCCCCGACATGGCAACCGTTGAATCAACATATTACTAGGTATATGAAAAGTTAAAAGGCAAACTCCATTTATTTTCAACTTTTTGGAGGTGTTTTTTGTGACGGGGTTTTTTAAATTTTTAATTTAATTTTTATTTTATAATTTTAAATTTGTCTACTAGTCAAGCCCTTTCATTTGACACCCATATTGAGGGAGTTAGGAAGAAATATGTATTCCGACATGTTGTGGCGGCGGCCATCTTGGACCGATTTTTTCCCAACATAGCTAAGAACATAACATAACATAACATAAACTCACGCCTGTATTCCCCGAAGGGATAGGCAGAGGTGCTAGCACCCACATTTCGCCAGTTTATGTTTAGGTCCCAATGTAATAGGTGGCGAGCCTATTGCCATTAACCGGGCACTTATAAACCTGCGATAAATACACACATAACTTCGAAAAGCATCGATAAGTCATTGGTGTGTGCCATGGTAAACCTGGGATCGAACCCGAGACCTCGTCTCAGCAGTCCATTACCCATACCACTAGGCTACCGCAGATATAACACTAAGAACGCTAAGAACACTCCCGACTAATATACTCGTACCTTCAAACAAAAAAAACTACATCCAAATCGGTTCATTCCGTTTAGGAGCTACGATGCCACAGACACACACACACACACACAGACACGTCAAACTTATAACACCCCGTCGGTTTTGCGTCGGGGGTTAAAAACAGTTTGATTTGCTCTTAATACCTTACCTATTAAGATCGATTTGAGACTTTGAAGTCAAAATCGTTCTGACGCTGACTGTATACGTTTCTTGGATGTCTTTTGAGGATAGCACGGGTTGCTAATGGACGCTTCCCGAGGAGGGCCTGACCGTAAGGGATGGCCCTGGGTCAGCCGGGGTGCGAGGGATTTGTCGAAGACAACCTCACTTCCGGCCTAGCACCGCGACGCACAGTCGGCGTGCGATTTTAGTCGGTTCGAGTCCGACATAGCCTCCCCTTCCAGCTCCGGCTCCGGCTCCCTTCCGGCTCCGGCTCCGAGGGGATTTCCGCATGAAAAAAAAAGTTTGTTTCATGTTTCCGATGGTGACCCTCTTTCCGAGACTTTGCCTTTGCTTAACATAAGGTGAGGTGAAGTCAAATTGACGTGTCCTATAAAAAAAAAACAATCCGCGCGCGTCAGGGCCTTGTCTGTCTCGCGATTTAAGACCAAGATATATGTCGCGAGATATACTCGTGTGTGAAGGAAGACACGGTACGCTTGGCCGGTCGTGCTTCTCATGAGGAGTTGCGACATCTCTAGGTTCAGGCAGGTCAGCCACGCAACTTGATAAAGCTTACAGATTTGTGGTTTGTGGTTGTGCAAGTGTGGAATTAGAGGTTTTGTGGAATGAACTGAAGCATAAAAAACGTTGACAAAATTTTAAAGTATAAAAGCATGTACGTAAATATATAATTTCCTTTGAAGCACCGAGACGATTACAATACATTTAAATATTGGCACTGAGCAGGGATTGAACTCGCTACATCTGATTTAGGAATCGAAGAACCTACTACCTCACGGACTCGAAGACGGCGGGCGTGCATTACTGAGCCAGTCAGCCTGTGACCACGGCCGGTGTAACCTGGTCGAAACGTCAGGCAAATAAAAGGTACCTATAACATGATCACGTTAATTCTCGTTATAATTATTGTATATTTCTTAGTCGTCTTCCACTTCCAGAATAGAAGAAGAGATGAAGTGGCCCTATTCTCCACTGGGAACTAACGGTCAAGCTACCCGAATAATCGAATAATCTAGTCATTCAACCAAGATACCGATTTCCGATTATCGAAACAATATATCGATACGCAATCGATTGCAATGTTTTAAAGTTATTACACGAGTGAATTCATTCGGAGTTTATTAAGAGGCATTAGGAAAGGTTATCTTGATCTGTTGAACGATTTGTCTATTGCTCATAAAAGCTTTTTTATAATTCATTAACACTATAATGATATCGATTCTACATCTCTTTGGACCTTACAGATGTTTATCAAAAAGTCAAGGTAATCTTTTTTAACCTACTTCGAAAAAATAAAGAGTTTCGCAACTCATCGGACTGTTTGAAAAACTTAGGTTTGAATTGGTAGGAGCAGGTTTCGGTACCCGCTATTTTTTATCTATATACAGGGCACGTCAATTTGATTTTAGCTCGCTAGGTTAAGGCAAAGTCTCCAGAAAGAGTTTTTTCCTCAATATTCCCGTTGACACACTAGGCTATGTTTGGCCGCGATAACCAACATCCACGCGCCGCGGGCAAATAAAAACGTTTCACCGTAAACGCTTTGATATCGCGATGCAGGTTCCAGGTTCACTTTCGTATTAATTCAACACGTTTTCGCTGATGAAGTATCTCTACGTCTCAGTATTGATACATAATCGAACCTACTTACTACGCAAGCCCATAATTCAAGACTCCCGGAACACATGGCAGTTAGCTGAAGAGAGTTAACGTGATTAGTGATATGCTAACTAGATTTGCGTGAGCATGAAAAAGAGCTCAAAAGTTAAGAATTATGGTGTTAATGAACTATGAACCATACAATGGTGGGTACCTACTTAATACCTTATGGTGTTGTAAGCGATAGAGTTGTTTTGTATCTTTTTTTTTGTGCGGAAATCCCCTCAGATACCTCCCCCGCCGGAGCCGCAAGGGGAGGCTATGTCGGACTCGAACTGACTAAAAGCGCACGCCGACTGAGAGGTCGTGGTGCTAGGCCGGAAATGAGTTTGTCATCGACATATCCCTCGAAGCGAGAGAAAAAAAGGTGAACAAAGTTTGGGCGGTTCCAAACATATTTATGTGAAAATTATTACGTATCACTTTAAGCGCACTCCAGACAGGAATGAAATTGCTCATAAGATGGCGGATCTGACAGTTTAGAACCGCTGTGCTGACAGCTTTCATGTACTACGTAACACGCAACGACAGCTGTCGTTCGGCCATCGTCACGTACGTGTGACGTGTGCGACAAGGACAGATAAAATAATCGCTAGTTATCGCAACGTAACTCAGTAATGTTCGCTTTGTTTACTTTATCTGTATTCGGCTAGGGTTCCGAAGGCTACCTAAAGAAAGGAAAGGGCAGAAAAAAGTAAAAAATACCTACAAAATACAAAGACTTTTACACACAATAGTACTTTTACACTCAGCAAGTCTATATATATATACGAGTATAAGCTATTCATTTCAAAATGCATTATGCTACCACCTACAAAGTTGCCTCCAATAGGAATAGGAACGACCTCCGAATGACGTCACCGTGTCCTATGACGCAACTGTAATCTCTATAACAAAGGTTCACCGACAGGACGGTAAGAAATTTAATATCTCGTCGACCATGAGGTATGACAAAGCGTTACTGATGTTGCAGGCTGCTTCACCTGACATGGATGTGGGATGCTTTTGGATTAGTGGAGAAGACATCCATACTAATATTATAAATGCGAAAGTAACTCTGTCTGTCTGTCTGCCTGTCTGTCTGTCTGTCTGTATGTTACGCTTTCACGCCTAAATCACTGAACCGATTTTGATGAAATTTGGTATAGGGATAGTTTAGACCTCGAGGAAGGACATAGGCTATGTTTGGTCGCGATAACCGACATCCACGCGGGCGGAGCCGCGGGCAAAAGCTAGTAGTTCTAATATGACAAAGTAGCTGCACGAATTTTACCCGACAGCGCGATCGAGGGTAATGTGTTTTGCGCGTATGTATGTATGTTTGTATGTGATTATGTATGTAGTTATGTTTGACTTGGGCTCAGTCATTAGACCACATCATCAGCAGCCGTTTTAGCATGATTGAGTACCAGACATCCATGCTGAACTGTCTCCTTTCTCGGTGCAACATAAATAAATAAATAAATAAATAAATATTTCACAACATTCTACACAACGCTATCTAGACCCATGGTAAGCTTTTATAGCTTGTGTTATGGAATCTAGAATGCGGATAAACATACTTATATACTTTTTTTTTTTTTGTAAATACATACATATTATACATAGAAACACCCAGACCAATGCAAATAGCCATATTCATGCATACAAATATTTGCACTGAGCGGGAATCGAACCCGCGCCTCCTGCGTGGCAGTCGCGTGCACTACCGCCACGCCACGGAGGCTGTCATGTGCCCAACTTTTACATATGTGCAGCATGGTGTATTGTAGAACAATAATCCTATTGTTCTGCAATGCACTATCCTGCAATACACTGTTATGTAGGTATGTTTGTGTTGTATCAAAATAATATAACTTTTCTTGCTATCTTTATTTCTCTTCCTTTCTTTCTTTAATCTACCCATCCACACGTTTTCCTTTAGTTATAATAACATTTAGCACCTAATCATGATGATATGCTCAATTAATAATTCATTAAGCCCGATTTATATCCGTTAATATTGTCACAGGAAAATACATAACTTTAAGCACACCATAACGTTATGTTATCTAATGTTAACGCATTATAAAGGAACATTAAAATATTATATTGTTGTGTTTAAGCAACCATTATGGCGACCACAGGAAGTGATTATGGTTTCGCTATAGCTGTCACTATATCGCGTTGACGAGGGAGTGATACGCTGTATGGTTTCCTTGTAAACATTGGACCACCATACCTGAATTTTGGATATTAATAACTTTGTTAGTCCTACGCTCAAGCAAATTGAGGAGAGCTGCCACCTGGCTTCTACAACCCATTGGCAATATTGGATTTCTGTTAGTTGTTGAATTTTTAAGGACTCCATCAATCGTACGACAACCGAAGCCAGCGGCTTCAAGTACTCTCCAAAACACGAATGGATCAAAACCAATACAGGCTATCGGAGTTCTGTAGTTAAGACTAGTAGTCGAACTTTTTAGGGCTTCTACTACGCTTAACTGCAACAATTGCTTTTTTCTATGACAGCGTGCTCTTCAAGACATGGATTAGTCTCAATGTATTAAGAGTGGCCCCATTGGGACCCCACCTTACCTCGGTATTAAGTATGAAATAAACGCGTTACAATACAACCCGCGTCGTGCCTGGCATAGCGGAATTTGGGCCACCCCATCTCTTCCCATACAGTGCAGCAAGTTAATTTACAAGGCGACTAAGGGTTGTTTAATATCAGACAGATATAATACAGCTCAGCCTCAAATGCATGGTGCGAGTCAGACAATAGTGCCCGGAATATGGCAATAGGCGCAGCTCACCCCTGATTACGTGAGACGGCATACAATGATTTATGAAATGTGGGTATTAATTCACCTCTGCCAAACCATGTAAAGGCGTGATTGTATGTATATACAATACAACCACATCCACTTTACCACACTTCTTCAACCGATCACATAAATGTAGGAAACTGCAGTCTCCCGATTAATCTATGAACAGACCCCCTACGTCCGCCATAATTAAATTCAGTTGAACATAACATGTATATTATGTTCTCCGGGGATTACATGATGTGGCCGCGTTGTTACCCGGATTTGTCTCCCGGGCGAGGCTTATTTTATGACAGAATGAATGTCAGGTATAATATGTGTGTGTTGTTTGAAAAATTACGTGAACAATGACATATTGTTTTGTTTACCGCTTTTGTTTTTGATGGAGTAGGTAGGCAGTAGGTAAGGTAGGTGGGTAATATGGTTATTGTTTACACCTTTGGGGTGAGGCTATGGAGAAGCACGGTGAGTCACTGGCAATTAGTCTTGACATCGCCAAAGCTTTCGATAGGGTATGGCACAAATCGCTTCTTTCCAAGCTACCAGCCTTCGGCCTGCCTCCTAGACTGTGTAACTGGGTTGCAAGCTTCCTGCAGGGGCGCCGTATTCGCGTCCTTTGTGATGGACGAGCTTCGGAGTTCTTGCAGGTAAATGCTGGCGTGCCGCAGGGTTCCGTTTTATCTCCCACTCTCTTTCTTCTGCATATCAATGACATGCTCTGTAACGGAAACATTCACTGCTATGCAGACGACAGCACCTTACACGGGAGTTATCACGCACATCCTGCGGCCAAGCAGTCTGATATCGCAGAAAAAAGGCAGCTTCTTGTCACAGAGCTGGACCGGATCCTGGACCACATTTCTCAATGGGGCGCTAGGAACCTGGTCGAGTTCAATGCCAAGAAGACCCAGGCATGTGCGTTTACAGCTAAGGTATCTCCTTTCCTTCCCCTTCCCACTCTTCAGAGCACACCACTGCCACTGCAGGATCACCTCACTATCCTCGGTATGGATGTTCGCTGCAAACTGAATAACAAAAACTATATCGAGAGTATTATCAAATCAGCCTCGCGTAAACTCGGAGTCCTGAACAGAGTGAGACGTTTTTTCACGCCGGAGCAGCGGTGTCTTCTATACAAGACCCAAATTCGTTCCTGCGTGGAATACTGCTCATATCTCTGGGACGGCTCCGCAAAGTACTTATTAGATGCTCTCGACAGGTTGCAGCGACGTGCGGTCCGCATTATTGGGGATCCTGAGGTCACGAACACCCTCGAGCCTTTGCAGATGCGTAGAGATGTTGCGTCTTTGGCAGTTTTCTACCGTCTCTACCATGGTGAATGTTCTGACGAGCTCTTCCAATTAGTCCCACCCTCCCCTTTCCTTCACAGGACGACACGTGCAGGGCTAAGATGTCATCCATTTACGGTGCAGAGTATACCTGCTAGAACCAAGCGTTTCAGTGATTCATTCCTATGCCGCACCACTAAGACCTGGAATTCCCTGCCAGCTCACGTGTTTCCTTCTTCCTACAGTCCCGGGTCCTTTAAGCGGGGCGTGAAAAGGCATCTAATGAGGCCGTCAAGCTGAGTGCCACCACTGTTAACATGGTAAATGTTTATGATGGTGACCCTCTTTCCGAGACTTTGCCTTTAGCTTAACATCAGGCGAGGTGAAGTCAAATTGACGTGTCATATATATAAAAAAAAAAAAAAAAAAAAAATAGGTATAGTAGGTTTCACCTTTTACTGATTAAAGAAGGATAGAAAACTGTAAAATTCCTAAGATTCAGATGTTTATAGGGTAAAATGTAGGGGTCCAGTGGCCACTTTTGTGAGAGGGTAGAATCTTGGAGGTCGAGTGGGTACGTAGCCAAAATGTAAAGGTTAACTTCCTCTGCGAGTAGGTATACCTACTGAATGATAGACGAAGCTGTCTCTAGGAGTGGGAGTCTGAAAGCAGTAGTAGGACTCAAACCGACTAAAACGTACGCATACGCACGGGTCGAAGTGCAAAGCCGAAGGTGAGGTTGTTGGACATATCCCTCGCACCTCAGCGGACCCAGGTCCATCCCATTTATGATACTGACTACTTTGATATGGAAAGTAAAAGTTACGGTAATATTTTTTATCTGTAGACAAAGGTCTTGTTTATATGTTTAAGATGTCCTATTAAGGGTAAACATTTATCGAAAGTCAGTGCGTGACGCAACGAAGCTTAGCCAATAGGCATGGGCGTACAACCTTGTAATTTCACTTGTACTCTCTGCACAATCAATCCGCCATTGTTTTGTGCTCAAACATGTATAATATTTAAATACGTAAACTGTAAACTAAGGCTAATTTATGTGCTTAGAATATTTTTTAGGTTAGGGATGTGTTAACACGAGTTAACTTAAGGTACATTTAGATTCACCTTTTTTTTTTCAGTTGGCGCATCTCTATTTAGTTATTTTTATATAGTTATCTATATCCAGTATTTTTTTTAAATCTTTTTTTTATAAATCAATTCAATTTGACTTCACCTCGCCTGATGTTAAGTTAAATGCAAATTCTCGGAAAGAGGGTCACCATCATAAACATTTACCATGTTAACAGTGGTGGCACTCAGCTTGACGGCCTCATCAGATACCTTTTCACGCCCTTTTTAAAGGACCCGGGACTGTAGGAAGAAGAAAACACATGAGCTGGTACGGAGTTTCAGGTCTTAGTGGTGCGGCATAGGAATGAGTCACTGAAACGCTTAGTTCTAGCAGGTTACTAATGTGAATTGATCACTAAGCATTTATCTAAATTTGATGCTACCTAATAATCATAAAATAATTATTCCCATGCGCCAAGCCAACCGACATATTTAGGATGACGTCACCTTTCACTCCACGGTTAGTTAAACACTATCTATAGTGTGGACATTTGAATAACCAGGATATTCCACACAAAGCAACCAAGTTCTATTAAAAACATATCTATCGAACTTTCAAAGTGACGTGACGTATTGACGGTGGTTAGTGTGCGGTTACAGTGATTAAATGTAATAAAAGTTGATCATAAATCAATAGTTTACATTTAAAAAGGTCCAATTCATACCTACAGTACCTAAATTTTGTCATGCCTTATCATGCCAGGGCATTAGAAGGCTTCTTCAGGGTAGGCGCCACGTGTAACGCCCCTGGTGTTGCATGCGTCCATAGGTACAAAAACCACTTCCCATCAGGTGGGTCGAATGCTTGTTGCCACCGTGGCGCAAAAAAATGCCAGGATATTGAACTGCTAAATAGGCTAGCTGCACCCATTCTTGTTTTCATAATCGCTGATCATAACGGTTTTCTCATTACGAATTAGATATTTTAATCTGCTGCTATCATCCAAAGATTCCATCTCGGAGTCCGGGGTCCGCTTTATACAGTCTGGCTGCCTGTTTGGCTGTGCTTCGATATTCTCCGTGAAAACATAGCCATTTTATCTCTATAACCTAGTGTTAATATCGATGTATTGTAGTTAGACCATATCCTCTACAGCTAGTATCAATCAATCAATAAGCCTGTTGTAGTCCACTGCTGGACATACGCCTACCCAATGTGTGGCATTTTTGCCAATCCTCCACTAGTATCAATAATAATAATAATAATGTTATCATAACAACACAGATGGCTCACCAGTCACCACTACCGTAACATTTATCATACTTATATATAATCACGCGTTTATCCCTGGAGAGATAGGCAGAGATAAATTTGCACCCACATTTCACCAATAAATGCAGTCGGTCCCATGTAATAGGGGATGAGCCTATTGTCATAATATTCCGGGCACTTTTGTTGACTCGAGCCTATATCTAAGACTGAGTCTGGGCTGTATATATCTGTCTGATGTTAAACAGCCCTATCCCTTAGTCACCTTGTACGACACCGCATGGGAAGAGACGGGGTGGCAAATTAAACTTAAATTAAACTTATATCCCTATTTAAAATGTGCCCAAGTCCACACTTAACGTGTCGAATCTGTTAATGCAAGTGACCTTTTAACAACGAAACTCGGCTGGCTGTACTCTGAGAGATAACATCACGCCGACAACGCGTGTCATTGATGGACTAGCCTACTGCCTATGTGGGAACTTGGACTGCTATGTTTATTATAACGTTCTGTATATACTTAACATATAATATGTTAATATACTGCAGATAATATTGTTTATTGATTGCGTATAGTATAGACACAAGGTCTTTTTGAGTAGGTATGAGTTATGTAAATTTTTATTCAAATAATATCATCAATACTATTATTATAAAGCGAAAGTAACTCTGTCTGTCTGTATGTTACGTTTTCACGCCTAAACCACTAAACCGATTTTAATGAAATTTGGTATAAGGGTAGAATAGACCTTGACAAAGGACATAGGCTATGTTTGGTCGCGATAACCGACATTCAAGCGGGTGGAGCCGCGAGCAAAACTAGTAGAGCACAAATATTACATTAAGTAGGTGACATTACGCTAAGGTAGACTCAGAGGGCGTAAACAAACCTTGGTATTATCTCTTGACATTAGCCAAACTGCAGAAGCTCTTTAGAAGAAGGAAAAATAAGAAGAGTCTTGCCTTAATTATTCAATTGTGTATTTATGGTTCTTTAACTGTATACTATGGCTTCCTTGTGCCATTTAAAAGTGGACTTGAAAAACGTGGTGCAAGTTTGAAGGGAACATAAGTTGAGGCGGGAATGAATGAATGAATTTTGAAATTCGAATTTAGAATAGGACGCGGAACCTATGAATGGTCCGTGGATGAGGCCCCCTGTGGTCGACGCCCCCACGGCCGAGGCCCCCGAATGGAAGTTTGTACTGTTTCTGCTTTTGCACAACTCTGTAGGATGGGACAGGTTTAGGATGGGTGACAAAATAGGTTTATGAATTTTGATAGGAATTTAAAATGGTATAATTTATAATGGTCGATAGAGTGAGAAATAGCGTGACAAGAGAGCGATGTGGAGTGATAGAAGATGTAGTGATGAGAATTGAGAGAGGAATGTTAAGATGGTTCGGTCATGTTGAGAGAATGAATGAAAGAAGACTAACGAAGCAGGTGTATGAGGCGAGTGTGGATGGTACCGTCGGAAGGGGAAGACCTAGGCGCACATACCTGGACCAAATCGGGGAAGTGTTAGAAATGGGGCAGGTCAGGAGCACCCTAAACCGACGAGCAAGAATGGAATGAGAGTGAATGAAGTGAGAGTAGTATGGCAGGATCGTAGCAAATGGAGATCCGTGATCTCTGCCTACCCCTATGGGAAACAGGCGTGATTTTATGTATGTATGTTTAAAATGGCATAACGCTTCTTTTTGAAACGTCATTTTTATGACAGTTACAAAAACTTAATATACAGGTTGTGGTCTTTTTGTCCCGTAATCTAGTAATAGTAAATTACTAAATCTGAGTCATATTTGTCACGGAACACTTCCACTCAATATTCTAAGCTGTTTTCCATCTAACACGATTTATATTGCGATTCTGTCATCTAAACAGGATCCTACTAAACCAACCATGATTCACAATTACTATTCTGTTAGAATATCAGTCCACAAAGATAATACGAGACTAGTGCTAGATTGCAAGCGGCGCATACAAAATGACTTGTGGGTTTTTGACAAATTCTGATGCCACGCAATCTATTCTGCAAGCCACAAATTCTGACTTACACCAACTTACTGTAAGCCGATAGATACATCTGCTGATTGATGAACGACGCTCTGACTCAGGGTTTCCTTTGAGAGTTGGTTGAAGGCATTTTTTCATCTTGGATCTCTCGCCACCAGCTGTGAGCAGTAACGTTGGATCGAATCAACTTGAAACCACAAGCCGCTTCGAATGTTTAGGTAAGGTAAGATTTCCAGGTGCCAACGAACCTAATCTGCAAGCCGGTGGCGTAAGAATATTCGCCTGGGATTTAGATTTTGGATTTATTTATTTATTAACCACTAGCTTTTGCCCGCAGCACCGCTCGTGTGGATGTCGGTTATCGCGACCAAACATAGCCTATGCCCTTTCTCAAGGTCTAATCTACCCTTAAACCAAATTTCATCAAAGTCGGTTTAGTGGTTTGGGCGTGAAAGCGTAACATACAGACAGACAGACAGAGTTACTTTCGCATTTATAATATTAGAATGCATTAAATTGCATCTAACACGATTTTCATTGTGATTCTGTCATCTATACAGAATGATACAAAACCAGCACAATTCAAAATTACTATTCTGTTTGAATATCACTCCACAAAGATAACACGATACTAGTGTCAGCTTTGGAAGCTTGCAAGCGGCGCATACAAAGAGACGGTTTTCGAGAAATTTTGACACGTATAAACTTACAGTTAGGACATTATAACATCCCACGTGTTTATCTGCGGTTCGCGTTTTAGATTTGGAGCGAGATGTAGGTTCGGAACCTGTTCACGGCTATTGTGTGGTAAGAATAATCGCAGTACTTTTGTGTGACAGTTTGGAGAAATTGTTTCTATTATTGTGTTTATCATCATCATCTCTGCGTTAGTACCTACCGGTCATGGTGAAAGCACTCGCCTAGATATATAAAGAGGTCGTCGTTAAATGAACGTAGATAGACAAAGGTATCTCCCTCCCCTAATCCCTCTCCCTTTGCAGTGCAGTCAGCATGCGAAAGGTATAGGCGAACAAAGTACTCAAAATGATCTTAATTTCGTTTTTTAACCCCTTTCTAGTTGATCAATTGTTCTGATATTTGGTACACATTAGCTTAAAAAAAGGAAAAGAAAGTTCGTATAATAATACCATATAAATCAATAAAACAGTTTGATTTGCTGTTAATATGAGAGTTTTAGGATCATTTTGTGACTTCGTCGTCAAGATATTTTTCAATCGAGATGACTCTATTTTCAAAAATTGATTCAAATAAGATGTCGCATAAAATGCAAAAACAGTTAAATTCTGACCGAAAAGGATTCGTTCAGTTCCAATTTTAAATTAAAAAAATGAACGTTCGGAAATATTATCTTATAAAAAGGTTGAAGTCTAGTTGAATTCAATTTTATCGAACGTATCACCCGCGACAAAAAATCGAGATATTCCGATCCGATTTCCTAAAAGGCTAAAAGTGATCCACTAGGGATCAATTTTATTGTATTTTATTTACTGTTACGGTCTGATCTCTCGTGAAGGTTATAGGATTTTGGATAAAGACAGCAAAAGCCTGTTTGTTTTTCACATGGGTAGGGGTCTAATTCACACGACTGCAATGCTTTTGAATCACGCTGTATGGTATTCATTTATCAATATTATCACACAAGAATATTTATATCAGCATTATTTAACTTTCGGTATAGGGACTGACTGCTGTAGACGGTCCTAGAAGTAGAAATAGGACTCTCCCAAAGTACCCTAGACTTCGGATAACCTCACATGAATCAATCAATTAGCCTATCACTGTCCAGCAGTTGACATGCCTATGCCTCTCGAAATAAATAAATATGGACAAATTAGAAACGAAAGTCTAAGACTCCTATTAGTCCTTATACCAAAAATAATTTCACCTACACAAAGTAGCTACACCCCTTACCTGAGCGACCAAAATCTGGACAATTTGAAATCACATTTGTCAACCCTAGGATCGGACAACTTCGGCTGCGATTCGTGACGCGACGTGTTCCGAATACGAGTGCGTTCGTAATAAAAATCTGGCCGGCGAGCCTCCGTGCCTCGTGCCGCTTCGCGAACGCGACGTATCCAATTTTATGGTTCCTGATTTGAAAAATTATGAAAGTGTCTGGATTCCTTTTTCAAAGTTTGATTGTGTTTCAAGATGACACAATATACAACAATGGTTTACGTTGAGGTGTTTGGGAGTCGTGGTAGGGTTCGATCCTGGCCATAACACTATTGACGTGAACCCATTTCTAGCACAAGCTATTTAGCTTAGTTGGAGGGTTTAACGGGAATATTAGTAATTTCGATTACTAATATTCTCTTTATAAAAAAAAAAAAAAAACAGATTTGTCGGGCTAACCTCACTTGCAAGCCGGTGCACCTACTGGTTGACGGACGAGGAACTGGTTCAGGCTTTACTCTTGAATTAGGAGGTCATATGAAAGTTACTCGGGTAAAATCCAAAAATTAACGAAGTCATGGAAATGAGCGGTACCAGAGCGAACCCCAGGACCACAGTACCTGAGGTTCGCAGGCTTTGTATGCAACCCTGATTGGTATACCTACAGATGAAGAGGATACTTTCGCACAAGAACCTAGTGGCCATCAATTCGCAGATAATTTGATAATAAGATCATTAAAGTATATAAAAAACGTTTACATACGTTGATATACTGTCACTATCAACATTATTAATTCATCAAAAATATTCTCAATGCAATAACGACCCAACTAAATCCCTCTACAATATTAAACCAAAACTAAAACAGCATGTTAATGATAATCTCGATTGCATGCATGATATTATAGCTAAGCTTCATATTGACCCGATGTTTTATGCAAGCATTGAGTACAATGCATATTTTTGCATAATTCGATATTATTTGCAGTAAATACGACCGCTGTACCCTCCGTATCACAACTAAATACTAAAATAGTTTCAGTAATGGTTATTGCATGTCGCTGTCGATCGACGCGGTTATTAAATTCACCAATATCCACTATTATAGTGGATATTGGTGAATTGACAGTTTATTTGATTGTTGTGATAGCTGATCTATTTATAAGTTGGAGAGATTGTCTCGTTGGTTACCGATGTCTCATATAAAGAGGTCCGGACGGCGGAGAGGATAGTACCTACATTCTTTAATGACATCAAATATTTTTAGTAAATATGAAATCTTTGGGCCCAAGATAGTCCGAGTTGTATTTTAAGGACTACTGCTTCTGTTGCAATACAGTTTCGTACCATAAAACAGAGAAAAAACACGTTGTGTCTTATTGCATTTAGGTTTCAGCTCGAGAGGACCCTCCGTGGAGATTACCACACAAAAAAATACCTACATTAATGTGTGTTTGTTCGTTTGTGTAAGCAAATTCTTTTTGGTCCGATTTTATATTATTGTAATTTTTTGTTACAATTATTATTCTCACTAAATAATTTTGGCCTTCCAAATTACAAACCTACAATGATTAGTTTATGCCACTGGTTACTGATGAATCGGAGGCAAGACAATGACGAATCTCGTACACATTTTATTTCAAAATAAAAACGCAATCTCTGAGAATTATGAATAAGCATCGAGTAACTGTTAATTTTATTGAAGTTTTGTACAGATACGTTTTATTTTCCTTGAATATTATATAAAGCTAAGGATGACTAATATAAACCTTAAGTTTTATGACCTAACGTATTGGTTCTCAGAACTCTCGTTTATTTTAAAAATACCACTAAAATGCAGCAAGAAACTATAAATTGTTACATAAATGTCAAGTAACCAGCCTGTTTGTTTGTTTGTGTGCCATCAATGCAGAAGACAGATCAGGACAAGCCTTTTGGTCTTCTCACTAATAGCACCAAAATTCTCCAGTGAGCTCTGGCTACCCTAATCACCACTAAGACCACAACACGAGGTTATAATGGCCGCGGTATTCTGTAGTGCGGGGGTCTGTTGCAGTTACCGAATTCTATAACCACTTCTAATAACAGATAGGTACGTATCACCCACTGTCGGCGCAGCGAAGGTGTTTTAGGGGGAAAAGTGCGGACCTACCTTCGGCACTTTTATAATCTGAAGAATACTGCAAAATGCTGTCCCTGGATAAGGCCAGGCATGTTTTTATATACCACTTAGGTAGCAAAAAAGCACAGGGTCCACCTGATACAAAGTGGTTACCGTGGCCTAAGGACGTGTGCTACACAAGAGGAGTCACACTTGTGCTGCCGACGCTGTAAGAAAAGAGAGTTTCTGTGCCATCAGTGCAGAAGACAGAGCAGGACAAGCGTTTTGGTCTTATCACTGATAGTACAAACACTCTCCAATGAGCTCTGGCTACCCTACTCACCGCTGCGAACACAACACCACGTTATTATGACTGCGGTATTCTGTAGGGCGGACTTCCCCAGTCAAACTGCTCAATTAGGATGAGAATACCTTCGTGTACCTGGTTTGTCTTACCAGCTGGAACACACATTGGCAAAATAAAAATACAATTATTTTTTGTTAAATAAATTACAGCAGTACTAAATCAGGAGTCTCTCAGACATAAAAAACCTTTCTAACATAATTTTAACAAGTGGGGTCGCACCTTTACGGGTGATTTATTTACAAAATACGTCTGAATACCTAACGGGCCAATATATTACCGAAATGTCAATACTTGGAACTTTCTTTATATGTATATTTGCTACATATTTACTCCTAATAATATCAAAGTTAAATTTTAAGAGCAAAACTGTCACAAGTATCTTTTCACGGTAAGAGTGACACATTACGCCAACACACAGATTCCACAGTGTTACTAATGTATCATGGAATGAATTAATAATGAACTGATCTGAGGAACTCTCGCGACGATTAACTTAGTTATTTATTATTCTTAATTATTCTATCTGAACTGAACTTTTAGTCTGATATGCTTCTTTTTTTTTAAAAAGACACGTCAATTTGACTTCACCTCGCCTGATGGTAAGCTAAAGACAAAGTCTCGGAAAGAGGGTCACCATCGTAAACATGAACAATGTTAACAGTGGTGGCACTTAGCTTGACGGCCTCATCAGATGCCTTTTCACGCCCCGCTTAAAGGACCCGGGATTGTAGGAAGGAGGAAACACGTGAGCTGGCAGGGAGTTCCAGGTCTTAATCGTGCGGCACAGGAATGAGTCACCGAAAAATTCTTCTAATGCATACATATTATTATAGACGTATTTTGCCGATTGTCGGTGATGCCGACGATCGCAAAGGTCCAACAAATTCTTGGTCGACGTAAAAGAGGCATAAGTATTTTTATAACATTTTTCGATAAAGTGACAACACGACAGAACCGACAATATATCACCGTATATAACGACATAAGTACTAAAACTCCATTTCCACGCCATAGTACAATCATGCACAAATTACACACTATAAAACTCATAAATTATGTCGCGCCGTACAGCCGCGGACAGCGTTAATAACCGTTAATATCTCCGCGATATTTAGCGTGAACTTTCAATTTACGTTATTATGTTACTGCTGATTAGGATAGATGTGTAGTTAAGGCACTAAATGCAACATTGAAATGGTTTATAATTCAAGACTCAGAAGGGTAACTCTAGCCAAAGTAAATAAGATTTCTTTTTTCATGTCTTTACCTAAAACATAGAATACTAGCTTTTGCCCGCGGCTCCGCCCGCGTGGATGTCGGTTATCGCGACCAAACGAGCAGACGGATCACCTGATAGAAAGCGACCACCGCCGCCCATGGACACCTGCAACACCAAAGGAGTCACAAGTGCGTTGACTTCCTTTTAAAAGAGAGTATGCTCTTTTCTTGAAGGTTTGAAGGTCGTATTGGTTCGGAAATACCGCTTCATATTCATATATACATATATTCATATGTTCATGCTTGTAATTTCTTGCATTAGTAAGCAGAGGTGTGTATACATTTCACCAACTATGATTTTCAGTGTCAAATAAATCCACGACCTCTGACGTACAATTCAAATGCTTTACTGCCACACTCACACCACATACTTACATTTGCCGTAGCATCTAATAATAAACTTTTAGTTAGCAAATATATTTTTAAATGTTGACTCTTTTTTATACCGCTTTCCATTTGAAATGTGAACGTGCCTTAAAAGCTAGGTTTCACACGTCACCGCTAAATGCCCATTTAACACTTGCGTCTGCGGATGTACATTATATAAATACATTAAGGGTAGTGCATACGAATTGTGTCTCTATTTTCGGTATGAGTAAATTGTGTTACAATGTGACAGGTTGGAATGTGTTTGGGTACATTGCTTTATAACATACCGCATTTAAACTGTTTAGTTTTGGTCATGTTAGAGATAAAACATTTTAACTCAGAATTTTCTTAGTTAACTAGCTTTTGCCCGCGGCTCCGCCCGCGTGGATGTCGGTTCCCGGCAATTATTCGAATTTTTCTCGCCGTAAAAACCTTCCCTGGACTTCCACGAATAATTCAAGACCAAAATTAGCCAAATCGGTAAAGGCGTTCTGGAGTTATATCGTCAGGAAGGAAAACCCGACTTATTTTTATATAGTAGATAGAATTGTTTTATCTGAATCAACCATGGAGAAGGAAATGATAGCGGAGTTGTTGCAAGGCAATCGAGTCGCGTGCCATCCAAACGTCAAATGGACTCATTCGGTAGGAACATTATACCTATGACGTCCTTCGACTTTTGACACCCCGCGCGTCTCTCTTCCCACCCGCATTCGGCGACGCGTTTTTATTAGGAGAAATATCAATAGGGCATCTCCGTTACTAATCATATTCTGTCTTCCGTGGAATCAACCCTTAGTTGTTAACTAAATATATTGAATAAATTACTAACCACATGAAGTTAAAAATGAATTTTGAAAATAAATACGTCTAGGTATTCATTTAGGTATTAATTTAAAAAAAAAACACCCGAATTGAGAACCTTCCTCCTTTGTAGAAATTGATTATATAACTATTTCATGCTGGTTAGTTTGACAACGTCATCAGATGCTTTTTCACGACCGGCTTCGGAAGATGGAAACACGTGGTGAAAAATTCCTAGAAAGTATCAAGTAACACGTGGACATCATCAATGACAATAATTTACTCTAATGATGATTAGAAATGAATTAATTAAAGTAGTCGGGACATTCTAGTATGTTATTACCACCCACGAAGAAAGGACCTTTTAAAATTCCATCGATGAGGGCATGATAAGTTTTTCAACGATTTGTTTTTTAAGGTAAAAGGTATTCTCGATAATTAATTATTTTATTTTATGTTACTCTTAATGCCGTGATTTGAAAGCATTTGAAATAGGCTAGGTGTGCCGTGTGCTTGTGTGCCACCTAAGTTGCCTAAGAAAATTTATGAGAGAGAAAAAAATTTATTAAAAAATATTATCAACTGGCTTGATAAACAGGTTCTTTGTTCTTACACAATTAAAAAAAAAACAAATCAAAAAGTAAAAGTTATGACTAACCTAATAAAACTTTTTGACTATTTGACTGATTTTTTTATAGCATTTTTAATGCTAACTTTAAAGTTCGAAAAACATCGGAAAAAAGGAAACGCTCAAGTGAGGCTTGAACTCACGACCTTTCCCTTATAGGGGGAATGCTCTTCCAACTGAGCTATTGAGCCACACCTGATTCATTTCAAATTTTCCTTCTCTTTATATCCGTCAATTACGAACTGTTGGAAACTATTACTATTTTTGTATGATAAATCAATTCGAAATATATATCAGTACCCAAAAATATGCATTAAAACGATTTTTATTTCAATATGCAACATTAACATAAGCATCCGACAGTATCCGCTACCCAAAACTAATAAAATAGGCACTTAAAGTTTTCAGGAATAAAGAAACTCGCATAACAAAAAACCTAAAAGAATTTTCACTCCTTTTTAGTGCAGCAGAACTATAAATACAATAGCTACTTGCAATTCGTCGCCACGGCTCCTACTTAAAAATTTATTAGCAAATATTTATACCGCAAAATGTTAAAAAGTATTTTTAAATAGCACTCTGGGCTTGTATTTCCCGGTGTGTCCTGAACCTAACGAGCTGTCAGCGCTAAATAGTGAGGTGCAATGATTTATTCATAGTCCGGAATATTTCGCACTAAATTCAGTTATCTCTCTGGACTTTACATTAAAACCCCGGAATTAAAATTTTGGTCGTAAAATTGCATTTTAAAATATTGTGTTCGGTATTTCGGTAATTCTGTTACAGAAGCCGTGTGTGTATATCATCATTAGGGACATGTCTACCAACGGGCAGGTGGATGAATGAAAATGGGGTTCTACATTAGTTACGAATTCAAATTGTTAATTTTAAAGCTACTCAGCTGCGGTAGTTATATTTTATTTGTTGTGTTTTTTGTGAATATTTTTACATACTCAATCTTTCAATAACTTCTAATGTCAAAAATGAGTTTAATCGACACCTTACCAGCTGCTACTACTTTCATTGTTATTAGTTCAAGTCCCATCTGGGACATTTTTTGTGATATTCACATTTAGTATTTGACCATCATTTGTATATGTCTCTATAGTCCTCTGGAGACCGGAATAATTCCCTAAATTGGAAGTTGTAGTTGACTTTTATGAAAAAAGGGACATCTATTAAAATTTGAGTTACTAAAAAAAAGTCATAATATAACGATAGTAAAACATTACATTTCTAAAACAATTATAGTAGGTAAGTATTTCCTGAAATGTCTTCGCGAGTCCGGTTTCCGAACGGAGCAACTACTAAACGCGGTAACTGCAATTAGCACTTACCGAGTAACGTCATTACCGGTCGAAACAATTTGAATTTCGAAGTGTCTCAGCTGTGCCGTATGACGTCACGGTGTCGGGCGTGCCGACAAAGTTTCGCGAACTATTGCAGGTGAGCTCAAGTGGCGTTTACACGCGTGCTGACAATCTGACAAACATCCCTAGCGAGTAGTCGAGGAGTCAGAATCCCACAGCAGTGAGAGAAATCGAAGTATAAAAAATGCTTCAATTTGAATATTTTTTATTACATCCTTTAAGATATATGGCGTAAATAAGGGATACGGAGTCAAAACGATAATTAAAAATTACTCTTCATTCGCATTCAAATCCCAGATTTTTTTAAGTTTAAGAGTACAAACTTACAGTGGATTATGACTGACACCTGGTAGGAAGAGCCGTGGAATTCTATACTTATTCCAATATAATAAGTTAAAAGTGAACCTACGAGTATTTACTGTTATCTCCAACTGAGTTAGCTTAACACATTTCTCATACAGTTGCAGCTTTATAAAAGTACTAGCTTTTGCCCGCCGGCTCCGCCCGCGTGGATGTCGGTTATTGCGACCAAACATAGCCTATGTCCTTTCTCAAGGTCTAATCTATCCTTATACCAAATTTCATCAAAATCGTTTCAGTGGTTTAGGCGTAACATACAGACGGACAAAGTTACTTTCGCATTTATAATATTAGCTTGGATTAATAATTATGTTTGATACCACTTTATGTACACAAGCACTTAGACTATACGAATGCACCTCCACGTCCCGACGGAGTTGCGATCGTGTCTAGCAAACTACTGAAACATGTTTATGAAGAAACAAAATTCAGTTTTATCTTAGAAAATGCAATTCTGTTTTTAGACTACACTTGTATTATTCAGTTTGGAGTGTTTTTTACTACCTTTGCATACTTATGAATGAAAATTACTTTCTTTTCTTTCTTTTATATTCATTCTCCTGTAGATCCCCTATTGATCTTTGAGCGGTATTGAGTTGAAAGTTATTTACAGAAGAAGACGCGATGAACTTGAACACTTTTTGGGCGAACAAAAATCTAGGGACTCGCGTCGTCGTCTCCTAACGCTTGGGTCGTCACCGAACACGTCACATGATGACGATACAATTCATAAGTTATTTAGTTTTTACTTCTATCGGAAGCCTAAGACTGCCCCGCATTCTTCTTTTTATTCAGATAATCAATTTCATAGAAAGAAGATGCAGGTGCACACGCCTATATAGAAGAGAATAGAAATAGCTTACTCGTACATATATTAAAAGAGTATAACAGGGATGGAATGTTCTGCATATTAGTAATTACTCAGCTTCAACGAATGCGTCATCCATGTAAAGGTGTAATTATTTCTATCAAAAGCGATACATTTTGCCATAAAATATATTTTCTAATCAGAATATATTGCGAGGTCGAACCTATAAAACTTTTAAGTCCTGACCTTATTTTATAATTTCGTGAAGGCTTAGAAAAGTTTTGACATTAATTTGTATTGATGCCGTGAATGGTGACTTGGGAAATATTTTGAACTAGTTATTAACTCGGATAATAATTAGGTATTCTAGCATAAGTACTGAGGCCTCACCAATTCGGTGATCAAGCCAATCTCGCTTGTAAGGTAATTAACCTAGTGGCTGATAAACGAGGTTTTTAGTTCCCCTAAAACTAGTATAAACATTTCAAATCGAAAAATAGGAAAAGTTGAATCAGCTCAAGCGGGGTTTCTCCTATTTTAATCGATTTAAATAGATGACATACTAAATGTTTTACAATTTCATTCACGTTTAAACATTTGATTTGAAAGAAGAAAGAGTACTCGGGCCCCGGGCTCAATAGTTAATTGTTTGGGATGTAACCGAAACATACGCTATGGTGATGATGATAATTTTAACATAAGTATTACTTATTAATGTTTATAAATCGATTAACTTACCACTACAAATTGACATAAATCGATAGATTTATTAGAGAAATCGATTCCTAATCGAATCAACACGTTTATTATGCAATCAAATAAATCTGTTTTCACATGTAGGTGTGATAAATTATTGCTCACCACTGACTTAAAAATACTGTATACCCACAACTCTATAGTTTCACTATCATCCCGCAAAAATCATAAAACTACGTATAATATTGTTATTTAATCCCATCACTTGTTCCCGACGTGTCCCAACACTATAGATAAGGCACGGTCTACACTCGAACTTTAATTAATTGAGCCCATATACTCGGTTATGCAAGGAAAAAAACGGTTCGTACGTGACCTGAGGGCCGTTCAGCATGTGTCCGGGTTTATAGATATTTGTCGATCGTGTGTGCATAGCCCAAATACCCTTTTCAATGATGTACCTTATGATTGTGCTATGTATAAATAAATTGATTATGTTTGATGATTTTATGGTATTTGTTGGAGCGTTTTATGTAATAGTGAATGGTATTTTATGGGCAATGAACAAACTGCAACGGGTTTCAAACTAGTGTTGATTGCAATGATAAATAGTACTAAATGAATTGTACATAATACTTCACTTAGGCAAGTATATTTATTTTAAAATAGAAATAGGTAGGTATAACAGATTTTATCGTGATTTACTCATTTGTTGTTTTATTATTTACACTTATTCCGACTTTTTGACTGGTTTTCGGCAGTCATTCGTACAGGTAACAAAAAAATAAATCACCATACGCTAATGTAAATAAAAGTTTCTTTTGGGGCCCCACCAAAATCTCCGGGGCCCAAGCTAACCTAACTAGCCAGACTAGATTTCTATCTAAGAATTGTTTTCCATACTCTGCGTTGAGACCTAGACTCAGACTACTCTAAGAATCAAATACATTATGTTGACATAATACTTGTGAAACTCCGTATCTGCAAAATATTTTTTTTTACATGAGCATTCACAAAAAGCTAACGCACGAGAGCTGTTGTCTCACTAACAGCGACTTAAGAAAACTTGCCCCAACTCAACAATAAACGAAAATTATATTGACGCTCTTTTTGAGGTATTTTTTTCAGTTATGATCTAACAAAAAACTAATATATAACACCCAGACTGTGCTGCTTTAGTCTGGGCCAAATCAACACAAATATACTAGGTATTCCTGCGTATAAACATTTACACTGAAGCACTGAACGGAAATTGATCCTGCGTCCTTTGACGATGCAGTCGAATACTCTATAGCCACGCCACACAGGTTACAGGACAGGGCGGAACACCGAACACATCGACAATAAACAGGACAACAGTGTGTCATTTCCTGGAACAATACAAACTATGGACGTGTGCAATTTAAAGGGCATACATTTGTGCTGCCGATACTGTATGAACTTACTAATACCCTTCTTGAACAACTCCATATTGTAGTTGCTTGGAAAAATTATAGCAGCGAGATCTTTTCACAACTGGAGCGTGCGTGGAATGAAGTTCCTTTCATACCTCACTGTGCGCACCGATTCCGATCGCAACTCTTGAAGATGAATGCCTGTGCGACTCGCTAGCGGTGCATTGATAGAATATAAAAATACGTTCCGCTTTCCGCCTACTCACTTGTAGTGCGACAACAGCTCAAATTCGAATGAATAATGGCGTAAGGCCCCCTGATACGGCGACGGACAGCCCCAAAGGACAGACAACATGGCTGATTAACGACTCAGTGTTACCGAGACTGAAACCCAGATGGAGAGATAACGCAAACACAGCAGGTTTGTAGCTGTCACAGTGACATTTCCAAATGTCAACTTGACATGTGTCAAAATGGTTTGTCAGTAATGTCTGGTAAGTACTGGTTATGCATGTGAGTAAGCTATGCGATAAGAAATATGCAGTTCGGATTCTTCTACAATGGATATGATGGATGAAACCATGTTTTGTAGCATATAGTTGGACTTGACCATAAATGTAGCACCTACCCACCATATCAATAATATTCGAGTTATTCTTATCATCTCTTATCAAACGAGCAGATGGATCGCCTGATGGTAAGCGATCACCGCCGCTCATGGACACCCGCAACACTAGAGGAGTCACAAGTGCGTTGAGTTCCTTTTAAAAGAGAGTAACGCTCTTTTCTTAAAGGTTTGGAGATCGTATTGGTTCGGAAATGCCGCTGGTGAATAGTCACCAGCGGCATTTCCGAAAAAAACTGTGGAATGAACAGTCATTCCACAGTTTTTTTTAGGAATATTAGAACCGAAATTACTAATATTCCCTCTAACCCTTCCAACTAAGCTATACTGCTTGTGCTAGGAGTGGGTTCACGTCGTTAGTGTAATGGCCAGGATTCGAATCCGGGACCTCTCGATCGTAAGGCCGACTCCTTAACCACTAAACTACCGACGCTTAGTTTAGAGTTTAGTTGTGCAAATCCCGATAATACTGACCCCGAGTGCATCTATTTCGGTTCTGGCGTGAGGCGGAAATGAAAGAGGGGTACGGAATGCAAAGACCAGTTAAATAAGCTTATGAATTTTAACTCCTATCTGTAGATACTGTGCCTTTTGTAATGTAATCCATACTAATATTATAAATGCGAAAGTAACTCTGTCTGACTGTCTGTCTGTCTGTCTGTCTGTCTGTATGTTACGCTTTCACGCCTAAACCACTGAACCGATTTTGATGAAATTTGGTATAAGGGTAGATTAGACCTTGAGAAAGGACAAAGGCTCTGTTTGGTCGCGATAACCGACATCCACGCGGGTGGAGCCGCGGGCAGAAGCTAGTCTATAATAACAGCTACAAAAAGTCACTTGTGGTTGATACCGTGTGGTGATGAAGAAAGAATACAAGTATCATCACCCCATCTCATCCGAGGGGTGTGGTAAGAGGCGACTAACGGAAAAATACGCAGACGATATCACTGCGAGAGAAGGAAATCTCGAAATAAAACCCTGTACCAACCCGTCTGGCCAGCGTGGAAACAGTAGGGCAAAGCCTCCCAACATTGGGAGAGACCTATGTCCAGCACTGGACTGTGATAGGCTGATTAATTGATTGAGTTGATATTAATGATCTTTCAAGAAATTTTGCAAGTATTTTCTTGGAGCTAGTCAGTAGTAATTGCTACTAGCTTACCTAAATACTGTTTTATTTATAGGTGTTAGTAATTTACTAGTTAGACAAGATTGCTGCAATATAAGTGGGCAATAACAAGATTGCTTTCGTATAAGGGTATAAGCGATTTGTCCATTTACTGCAATTTAGTATTGCATCAAGAAATGTTGATGGGAACTAGTATAGTAGAGTACTATTACTATTTTAAGCGTGTACTGTCGGCAAAGGAGGTTAGTAGATACCTTTTCTTGTACTTTTAGATTAGACTAGCTTTTGTCCGTGGCCGCCCGCGTGAATGTCGACTATCACGTAACATACAGACAGACATACAGACAGACAAATAGACAGACAGTCAGTCAGACAGACAGACAGACAGAGTTACTTTCGCGTTTATAATATTAGTATGGATTAGATTCACTTTGCACCCGAGGTTTAGTTTCCTCTATTCCTTTATTTTAGTTTATTTTGGCTTTACCGGGAGCAACTGTAATCGTCTACAACTTCAATCGGCTACTGCTGTCCCTAAGTCCCCTGCGTCACGTGAACGCCATGGTCACGTCGCTGGCCCCGTATCCTAGCAGTTTGTAATGAAATGTACAGATGCCAACTATGCCAAGCTGTCGCCAAGTGAGTTACGCACCATACATTTCAATATAATATTATAACTACCTAAATGATAATAAACCAACAACTGAATAGACTCGGGTGGGATGGTTGGGTCAAAGGCCAGATGCAGAAGGCAGTGCCCCTTGATACGGCGCGCATCGTGAGGAAGTTCCTTTCTCTGGAGCCCTAACCACCGGTAGCTTGGTCCCTGTACCTGATTCCGGTGGGATACTATATTTTATATTTTTAAATTTATGTTTTTGTTTCATTTAATGTGTATTTAAAAATATAATTTATAAGGTATATTAATGTAATAAAGAGGAATTATAATAATAAATCATTTATTTCAGCAACAACAACAATAACAACATTAAAGATACAAAATATTTCAAACAGTAGGCACTTACAGTATACATAGTGATTGAAATTTGCAACAATCTTTTTATTTTTCTTTTGAGTTGCCTGTGTCTTGGGAATCAGTGTTCCTGTTTAATATGTCAAAAAAGGTGTATCTATATGAACTTCAACATGGCAGATGGAGCAAAAAAGTTCTGGAATGGCGACCGCGTTCGGGCACGCGTAGTGTAGGACGCCCAACGGCCAGGGCCCTGTTTAATAAAGCTGACAATTCGACATATATGTCAAATAATGACAAAATTGTGGAATTGTCGCGCTAAGGCTGTTTAATAAAGGTGACAAATATGTCAAAAATCGACTGTGAAATCTTGACATATTAGTCATTTAAAAACCCGTTTAATAAATCTCGACATATGTCACAAAACCACAGTCAAATTATTACGTCACGACAATTGTCGAATTGTCGCGACAATTTTGTCGTCTTTTGACATATTTGTACGTAATAATGTTTTATGAAGCTAAGTGAGGGTAAAATATAAAAAATATGAACAAAGTAAAAGAAATAATCAATCACTAGTGCAACTTCGATTTTTTGTTTTGATCGCGTGTACACAATGGAAATGCTCAAAAAACTTACCTTTTTGGGCCTTATTTATGAAAATAGGAGTGTACTGTTCGGGAAGTTTAGTGACCAATTGACCCATGCCATGAATATAAATAAATGGAAGGAAATAGCCGAACTATTAGTATATAGTCACGGCTCCACATACCCTTCTTATGCAATGATGTACGGTTGCTTTACTAAGACCATGTGCATCACCAATAACGTGGTCCTGCGAACCACAACCCATCCAATGCAAAGCGCATAAAATGTGTTTGTCGGGTGTCAGTGCTAGGTTTCTGCTTGTATCGTGTTCAAGTCTATGACCAATTTTAGCAATTAAATATTCTACGGTAGTTTTACATACCCGAAATTTTTCTTTGAAGCAGAAATCTGTAATTGAGAAGGAAAAATTGATTCTGCTTTTAAATGATCGTCGTTGTCTCCTCGTTTGTATTTGTTCCAAGTATTCATCATCACTACTCTCACTGCTCGATGTTAGTACCATTTTTTGTAATAAACCTTTTAAGTATATTATTATCTCTGTGCTTTTACGTATAAACCCTTTCTTACACCTTCTAAATTTAAAATATGATTTCGCGACAGAGGGTAATGCTCCTGTCAGAATTGTCGGACAATTCTACAAATATGTTAATATGTCGTGACAATTTTCTGTTTAATAAAGCAGATTTGACAAGTTTTCCGCGACAAATTGTCACTTGTCACCCGTCGCACAAAAAGTTTTATTAAACAGAAATATGTCAAATTGTCGCGACAATCCGACATATTTGTAAATTTTCCACCGTGACGATTTTGTCACCAGTAAGTTTTATTAAACAGAAAAATTGTCGAATTGTCAATTTCTGACATATGTCGGACTTGTCGAATTGTCAGCTTTATTAAACAGGGCCCAGGTGGAAGGACGACCTCATCAAGGTCGCCGGGAGAGGCAGGATGCGGGCTTTAGATCGGTCATTCTGGAAGTCTATGGGGGAGGCCTATGTTCAGCAATGGACTATGTGTGGCTGATATGATGATGTGAACAGCAAAGTGTTTGAGAGTAGTTCTTTTCATAATTAGGACTTATTATGTATCGATAAAATTTAATTAACTGCTTGGATACGTGGCCGATGACGTTACCATAGCGTCCTGGTGAGGCAGGGGACTTAGTTTCTCTAAAATTTCGTAACCTTTCGTATTTAAACTGAAGTAGTAGATAATAAATAAAATGTAGGCATTGTTTAAATAACAAGATAATCGCATTAGGTGAGCTGCAGAGGAATGAGAGGCTGCCGGTCCATTTATCAACATCTACGCACCGGCCGCTGTGTGGGATAAGTTACAAGCTCATTCCGACTCGGTCATATGTCGGTCAAATGTTGCTAGATTAAATTAGCGTAGGCTGATTTTGATATAATAGTTCCTAATATCAAGCTGACTCTCTTGTGATCGAACATGATGTTAATTGAATTTCTTTTTAGGACTTGCCAACAATATGACTTCACCTCGCCTGATGGTAAGCTAAAGGCAGTCTCAAAAAAGAGGGATAACATTATAGACAACGTTACAATGGTGGCACACAGCTTTGCAGCCTCATCATTCTGGCACAGTTGGTAAAAAAGTTGTTACGTTATGACATCCATCTCAGTCCTCCTGCTATCAAACTTATTTCGATCTCCTCAGTGGCATTCGGGTTGTTTTATTTTTTTAATCATTTGTTTTATTTATGATATGACATGTATATCGTTTTGTAATCTCCTTCTAATTTCCTTCATTTTGATATCCTACTCGATACGTTTGAGTCTAAAATATTTTTGATAACATGGGGTTTGGCGTCAAAAATCCACCATTTTGATTTTCTAGAAATTTTAATATACTCACACAATCACGGCGAATCAAATGACACCTCACATCTCCAAAACCGTCAAGCCGTTCAGGCTGTAGGGCGTACCAAATAAATGGACATAATATGTCCATTTATTTGGTACGCGACTATGTATATATTATATACATAGTCTCGAATAACATTACCCTCCTTCTTCGGCAGTCGGGTAAAAACAAAACCTACAAGTTAGTTAACCTATGCTTACCTATTAAGTAATTTGGGGATTACATTATGTCCTAGAATATGTTCAGACTCTACCTAAATTTAAGGAATCAGTCTCCAGTGATATTACTCTATACAGATGGCGCAATAGTTCATGACGTCACAGTCGTACAGAACAAATATCCAGACCAAGTCATTTCGAAGTTGTGTGTGATGGATGTTAGGCAATAACCCGCGAACTAATTTCCAAGAGCGGGAAGATGTCTCTCATAAATGTTATGTACCTATTGTGAAATCGTGGTGGCAAACAACCACACGAAACTACCCTTTTTATATTTTTTTATAGTAGGACACGTCAATTTGACTTCACATCGCCTGATGGTAAGCTAAAGGCAAAGTCTCGGAAAGAGGGTCACCAGTATAAACATATACCATGTTATAAATGGTGGCACTCAGCTCTTCACGCCCCGCTTAAACGACCCGGGACTGTAGGAAGAAAGGAAGGAGCTAGCAGGGAGTTTCAGGTCTTAATGGTGCGGCATAGGAATGAATCACCGAACCGTTTGGTTCTAGAAACTGCTGTAGAGTGATAACCGTGGTCTATAGTGTAATACCTAGAGCGTTATACTCGTGCTGCTGACCCTGGAAGAACTTTCTAATGCCCTACTAGAAGAACCTTATATTGTAGTCGCTTGGACTCAACAAAAGTATATACTTTATTATATATTCAATCTCACCAATACGATTATAAGACAATACAGCAATGTCCGCTCTACACGTTGGGTCTGTGTTAGGCATTGTGTTTGCCAACGTGTAGAGCGGGCTTAACACGCACATTTTAAGGCTCTTATAAGCCTTATCGAATAACCTTGAGTCTTATCTTTTAAATGTCTAGGACACTCGCATGGGATGGCGTATGACGGTAAAGGGCATAACAATCCCATTGTCATCAATACCTGACAGATATTATCTGCTATGCATGACAGCTCATTTCAATTATCTTTACATCCTCTCTGTGGCGTGGCGGTAGTAAACGCGGCGTCTACGCAGGTGGCGCGGGTTCGATCCCCGCTCAGTGCAAGTATTTGTATGCATGAATATGGCTATTTGCATTGGTCTGGGTGTTTCTATGTTTAATATGTATACATGTATTTACAAAAAAAAGTATCATAGTATGTTTATACGCATTCTAGATACCATAACACAAGCTAGTTTAGCTTACCATGGGTCTAGACAGCGTTGTGTACAATGTTGTGGAATATTTATTTATTATATTTATTTATTATTCACACCCTCATATCCTTGAAAGGATAGGTAGAGATGGTATTGTATACAACAAAATCCTATATTGGTTCACATATATTTTGGTCCCATTTGATAAGGGGTGAGCTTACAGCATTTAAATAAATGAATATTCTTCTGTATAAGAAAAACCATAGCAATGTTTTATGGCATTCTGGGTGTCCTAATTTCAGTTACTGAATTCCTTATACGTACCTACTGAATTCACTAAATTAGTATAAATTTTAAATCCGCAGTGTCCCTTTGCAGCGAAAAAAGCCAACAGGAATCGGGTTAAAGGGACCCCTTACTCTAGTAGGAGACTCTCACTATCATCGGACTATTCAAATAAGCCAAGTTGGAAAATGATTGTAGCATCATTCATTGGTTCTGATAGTTCGTAAGAATATCGGTAGATGACTACACCGTCGCCTTAAAGACGGATAACGATAGAAGGGAAATTTGAATCACATCGGGCGTGTCTTGGCAGCCGAGTTGGACAAAGCATTCTCTCTGTAAGGGAAAGATCGCGGGTCCCGCCCGAGAAGTTTTCACTATGTATTTGATTTGTATAGTTAGCATACTTAATGCTGTAGTATTCAAATGATAATTACGTACTCCAAAACATGGGAATTGAATCTGACCACCGTACTCCATAAATAAAACATCGATCCCACGATTAGAATATGCTCTCGATGACTCACGGCCACAATAATGACCAACAATTTATATTGATGACAATAGAATTCTTCTAAATCGGTCATTCATTCGCCGGTCATTGCAAGAGCAATGACTTGAGTGTTGATTGTTGATTGCTCTATACTCACCTACTTTTTACCCGACTACGGCGAAGCCAAAAGGAGGGTTATGATTTTGACAGGCTATGTATGTATGTATGTATGTTCATTTGTTCCCTCATAGCTCCTCAACTACTCATTAGAACTGGACAAATGAGGTATCATTACAAGCGGCTTTACCGGTCGATGGTTATAGGCTATATGACGTGTCACTCAATCTTGTGTGGCGCCCTCTAGCGCGCATAAGATACTGTGTTGAAAAATAAATTTGAGAAAAATATGCCGTGTTTGGTATCAACTGAAAGGGCTTAAGAATCACATTTCAAATATGTATAAATTATTAGCTTTACCTTGCCCCAAAATAATATAAATAAAAAATAAAGTTGAAAACCACTCTCCACTCCACACCACTCGTATGCCACTTACTCTGGTAAAACAATATATTCTAGGGAAAAGTGGCATACGACCACGGCTATCCTTGATATTTTCTTGTTTGTTACTTTTTAGAACGTCATTTTTCAGTAGTCGGGTTTTAGTTTTAAACTTTATTTTTTGTAGATTTGATATTGTTAAGCATACGTATACAGGGTGGAAGATTTTCACGCCCCCTGGAGGGGAAGTACTCCAAATATTGGAGATAGAGAATTTCACTCAAAGGAAACATTTTTTTTATTTTTATAAAGAAACAAAAGGCATTCCAAGATTTTTTTTAAAGTCGCCTGATGTTAAACAAAGGCAAAGTCTCGGAAAGAGGGTCGCCATCGTAAACATGTACCATGTTAACAGTGGTGGCACTCAGCTTGACGGCCTCATCAGATGCCTTTTCACGCCCCACTTAAAGGACCCGAGACTGTAGGAAGAAGGAAACACGTGCGGCATAGGAATGAGTCACTGAAACGCTTGGTTCTAGCAGGTGTACTCTGCACCGTATACGGATGGTTTGAGTAAAATTGTTGTGTCCATAGGCATTGAATTTATGATTCAATTACATCAGGAAAAATTAATTACTCAGGAGAGCCTTCAACCTTTAACCCATGATCTTTGCCTTACAGGGGGAATGTTCTTCCAACTGAGCTTTATAAGTTTAGATTTCAGGGATTTCCTTTCATTTAATTTACCAAGTTTGTTAGAGAGATTTGATCCTTATGATTGCCACTATCGATTGAAGCCATAAAAATACGATACGATTTTTTCGGGTTTTAGTCGGTTCGATTACCGGGTGTGTCAAGCTAGTTTTCGAAAATCTTTGTATGAAATATTGTCTCTTTTTAAAAATAAAGGAATGTTTCCTGTGAGTGAAATTTGCTATCTTCAATATTTGGAGTACTTCCCCTCCAGGGGACATAAAAATCTTTCACTCTATATACAATCACAAACATAAATTCCGATGGGTAGGAAACTATTGGTGTGATGGTCAGTGTACGTACCTGAAACAAAATAAAAAAATCATTGTTATTTTTTTTTCATTATATCAGTGTATTTATATTAAAAAGGGATGGGGGGACAGGACAGCGTTTCCACTAGACTGTATTCCAGCTTACCATCAGGGCAGCATCCGAAGCGACCAGAAGAAGCGGACCATGGATGCCGAGGTGAAGGTGACTGACCTACGATATTCTACATGAAGTGACTACCATCTGACCTCTATAATCCATTGACTATATCGAAACAGCTCTTACAACATAGTATAAAACGAAGTCGCTTCCGCGTCTGTCCGTCCCTAAGTATGCTTACATCTTCAAAACTACCTTACAGATTTTGATGCAATTTCTTTTAATAGATAGAGTAATTCAAGAAGAAGGTTTATATGTATAATGCATGCTTAATATATGAAGGGTGCAGGAAAAAAATGGCAGTCGGGTTCGGCAGAGAGATCCGGTTCTTAGCATTCCATGGATTCACCGTGCGGTCGCCGGGTCCATGGCGTGGTACAGAGAGGAACACTGTGACGGCGCCTGGGACTTGCGACCCAGGTGTAGGTTTAGGGTGGCCACCTTGTGATGCATCAGCGCTCACCTCCACCGTCAGTCGTGTTCCCCCCTCTACCTATCCAAATTTGGTAAGATCCTATCAACGCCGTTTTAGATATTCGTTTGAGTAAAGAGCTTACTGAAGCTCTTGGCAATCCGAGGTCTTTAAATAAGTTATACAGGGATTTAGCTGGAATTCCCCTTGCTCCTACTTCCACGGCGTAGAGTTTAACCACATAGCCATTTTTGGTTAACTCGTTGGTCAGGTCAAAGTATTTGTTTATTTTTATAGCGTGGTCTTTAGGTATGTTAGTTTCCCACGGTACTGTGAGTTCTACTAGTACTGCACGCTTTTGCTGTTTTGAAAATAGGAATATATCGGGTCTGGATGACGAGGCACAAACATCCTCCGGTATTTTATAGTGTTTCTCATACGAATCTGCGAGTAATGTCCAGTCAGCGGCTGCTATCAAAATTGAGTACGGCTTTTGATTTGTCTTTTTTGAGCAGCCTTCCTTTACAAACGCGACGTCATTTCTTTGGTTTGTGGTTAAACCCTTTTTCGCTCTAGCTACCGCCAAACTTATCGCCTCACGTACGATTTCTAATACCTTATCATGTCGTCGCGAGTAATGACCCCGGTCTAATAGCGTCCTACAACCCACCAGTAGGTGCCTAGCAGTACCAATTGCTTCACCACATGAGTTACATGTTTTATCTGTGGCTTTTCCCCATCTGACAAGATTGCTTTGGTCGGGGAGGGTCAACTGGAATGCATTGAGATAGAATTTAAGGAGAGCCGGTGACCAGTCGTATATTAAGGTACGCCATTTTAAGGCTATGGGAATACAAAATTCACCTAGTGTTAACCATTCGTTTTGTACTTCTAGGTTCATTGCGTGCACTTTGTAGATATTATTTTCATCTACTTGAAGAAAAGATTTTGTTATGTCTTTGTCTGACTGCCTCCTAGTATTACCCAAACCTACCCTACCAGTCTGCGAGCCTATCATGAATTTTTTATGGAATTGGAGGCGCGACTCGAGCTCTTTAGTACTTTGGTCTTTTGGAAGAGCTTGCACGATTTCGTCTTTTGATTTCGCTAGGACGTGCATTTTGGTTACTCTTAGATGTTTATATAGTTCCGATGGTTTCTTGAACGTCATTCCAAAGTTATTTGAGGCTCTATATAATGTCGATGGGTCTGCCGACTGAGCTAGCCCCAGCCACGACTTCAATGTCTTCGTAACATTCGCATCTAGTTTTTTGAGAAGGCTCTGGCTTATATCATAAACAAAAAACGGCCAGTTAAGACGCGAGGTTAAATAGTTGTCGTAAATCCACGCTTTTTTAACATTACTTAGTGGCTGCTGATCTACCTTTTGTATATCGATAATGAAGTTATTAATTACTTCTTCTAAAGCTGGAGTGCAACCTCTGTTATCTATTTTTCTTCCGAGAAATTTAAAAGGCACGGTTTCGGATATAGTCGAAACGTTTTCCCCGCCTATACTAAGCCCTGGATCATATGAGGTATATCTGGTACCCCGCCTACCCAGACATAGACAGTAGCATTTGCTAGGTTTTGTTTTCATTCCATCTGTCCATGTACAGAATTCATCCACTTTACGCAACAGGTCTTGGCACTGCTTTGGGCTGCGAGTAAGTATTGCGAGATCATCTGCAAATGCGAGGATGGATTCCGTGTATTTACCGTTTAGTTTAAACCGATAGCCCCACTTTCTCTCATGTGTGGTAATACTATCTATTAAAATATTTATTACTATATTGAAAACTATAGGTGACAGACAGCAACCCTGGAACAGACCTACATTATAATTTAAAGGTTGCGTGTGGCCATCCTTGGTGTTTATAACAAATTTTAATTTATCGTAATAAGAGGCTATTATTTCCCGGATGATCGACGGAAAGTTATACCATAAAAGTATAAAACTCGCGTAATTTAGAACACGAAATATGATTCGGACAGCAATATCCCGAAAAACCGATAATGACATTCAACATTCGGTCAATTTTTAATCCTGTCTGCTAAATATAGGTACAATAACGAGCATTGGTACAAAGCTGAATGGCGATCGCTGGCGGCCATCGTGTGCTGACGACAACACGATCATATCGGAACCAATAATGTATGAAATGTATGAATATTGGTACTCTTTGTAAACGATTGTGGGAACGAATAAAAGTTTAAACTTGACAAAAAACTTGTAATGGTGCAGTGGGTATGAATTTTGAATATTGATTTAAGATAAAACGTGAGTTCCAAATGCTCAAGACGTGTCTCATAAAGCTCCCCGAGGAGGGCCAGACCGTAAGGGATGGCCCTGGGTCAGCCGGGGTGCGAGGGATATGTCGATGACAACCTCACCTTCGGCCTAGCACCAAGACCCTCAGTCGGCGTGCGGTTTTAGGCGGTTCGAGACCGACATAACCTCCCCTTCCGGCGGGGGAGGTATCCGAGGTGATTTCCGCACGAAAAAAAAGTCTCATAAAGCTCAGTTAGTCAGAGCATTCCTTCTGTAAGGAACTCGAGCGGGTTCGAGTCCCATCTTGAGTTTCGACTTTTTCCAATTTAAATCGATTTAAATAGTTAGCATACAAATTATTTTAAAATTCAATTAAATTGTATATCAAATCTGGAACGGCGTCTACTATTTTTTGGGCTGCACATCAGAGTGTTTCCATATTGTACCCACAAAACTGTACCCACAAGCTAAAAGATTAATAATTATTCCATCTTCTACCTCCTGCAAAAGTTCATTCCAAATTCTACCCTGAATTGTTTATGATGTTCATCAGTACGCACCGTTAGCAAACAAAGTAATACTTTGATACTTGTTCAAAATATTTATACAGAGGCAGAGGGAGGATAGGCAGAAATGACGCACATTGGGTGAGGCCTATGTCCAGCAGTGGACTGCAATTGGCTAATTGATTGACATAGTGACAGTCAAATTGTCAGACTAAATAGATAAAAAGCCTACCTAACTTTAGGAAACTCACTAAAATACTCATGGAGGTGGCTCAAACCATCTGACCGTTTAATTTTTACGATGGCCATTTGCTAAAATATTTACTTTACCGTTTTACGTAAAAGCTAGGTAAGAATAACACAGTTACCGCACGTAATGTTTTTAAAAGCAAGTCAACCGGCATAATAAACCTAATTATAAAAATATAAAAGTTGAATTACTGCAATTGGTGGTTGCGGACGCCTGTTACACCGAATAGCTGTAAACTAAAAAAATAACTACCGTATATTGTGAATTACGTCACGTGTTTAAATTGTATTAAAGGTAAAAAAAACAGGGTGAAATGTAAGTATTTTTAAAATGCATATTAAAGGAATGTAGGACCCTAACCAGATGGACTGACGACATGAGAAAGTGATTGGGATAGACTGAATACAGAAGGCGGTGGATCGGACGAAATGGCGCCCCAGAGACCTTTTATCTCGCAGTGAACTGCTGGGGCTAATTTATTGATTGATGGATATGTACTAGTAAATAAGAGAATTAGCAGTTTTATTTTATAACTGCGTACAACGATAAATGTAGGCAGCTATTTTAGACGAGAAAGACACTGTTTTTTAATATCACATCATCTTATTATACCCTTAAACTTTTACTTCTTAAATCACAATTGGGCTTCATATAAACTACATATAATCACGCCTTTATCCCCAGAAGGTTAGGCAGAGGTGTATTAACACCCACATTTCACCAATAATTGTAGTCGGTCCCATGTAATAGGGAGTGAGCCTATTGCCATAGTATTCTGGGCACTATTGTTGACTCGATTCTATATCTGAGGCTGAGTCTGGGTTGTATACATCTTCAACTTAAAAATACGACTTCAAAATGAAGAATAATCATTTAAGTTTATAAATAAATAGTTGCTCATTCTAGAACAGTTACGTTGATTGCACACTCACGAGTCCGTTATGACTCAATTGACTGCTCAATCGACAAGTTGTCAAACTCTTGACAGTCTTCGGTGACAGCTTGTTGTGAGTGAAATGTGATTAGTGAAATATAATTATCAACCTATGTTATTTAAGTGGTCATAAACCGCAAATAAAAAGCACCATACAGGTTTAAATTCTTAGAAATGACACTTGAAATGAGACCCAATGAAGTGCGAGTTATACTTGCGCATTGAGTGTCCCACAAAAACAGTTTTGAATTTCTTGTTTCGTTTTGAATATGTGTCTACATATTTTATAATAGTTCGGGACTTCACGCGATAAATTTTGGAATACTTATTTTTGCCGACGTTTCGGGTGCATCACAGCACCGTGTATCTTTACTTTCTTACATTTTACTTTCTTTATGACATTTTTACTTTCTTATGTTTATTATACCTGCTGATTTTATAATAGTTTCGGAGCAAAAAATTGTGGGTACAGTTTTGAATTCGTCTGGAAGTAATTAGGATTTTTAGTTGAAGGAATTTAGTTAAAGCATTAAGTATGCTAACTATACAAATCGAATACATAGGGAAAAAGAATCTTCTCGGGCGGAACTCGAACCCGCAGTCTTTCCCTTACAGGGGGAATGCCTGACCAATTCGGCTACCGAGACACGCCCGATATGATTCAAATTTCCCATCTCATACTTCTTTAAGGCGACGTGGCGTCATCTACCGATTTTCTTACGAACTATCGGAATCAATGAATGATGTTACAATCATTTTTAAACATTGATTTTTGATAACTGCGCCCAAACAATTGAAGGAATTTTTACAGCATTAAGTATGCTAACTAAACTAAACTAAAACTAAAAAGGAGGAAAGAGAAAAGAGGAAAAAAAGGGAAAAGGGAAAAAAACTAAAGGGAAAGACTGCGGGTTCGAGTCCCGCCCGAGAAGATTCTTTTTCCCTATGTATTCGATAGGATTTTTAAGATGAGATTAATTTGGCGATTGTTTTTTAATATTATCCATACATTATTCCGTTCACCCAATAATATTAAAAAAATCTTTAAAACGAAAATATTGCCAGACGATTTTGCTATCGAAGCTGCGCCAAAAAAATTTCGCTCCAAAACTCGGCCGGTATTTGTGGTTGCTATAACGTATTTTTTTTTTGTATTCTCAATGTCCATCTCGTACTCTGAAACACTACATGCCTTTATTACATCTTAAATAGAATATAATTTAGCTCTTCTTTATTAGAACTTTAATGAGTAGTACAACGGCAAACCAACGCTTAAAGAAGTGGAACATCCTGGACATCGATAAGAGACAATAACAACCTCAACTATATTGCCCTTGCTTAATGTAGCATGGCAAGTACATTCCCAAAAGTGATCAGATCTGATTATGACTTGTTTTGGTCGATTGCAGAGATGTAAGAAGGTGAAAAAAAAAGGGATCTTCTTTATTAAAATCAATGTATTTCCAAACTGCAACACCCACATTACGGTGTAAATGCATCCTGGATATACGAAAAAAAAACTACAATTTACGATCGGGCCTGTACCGCACTCGTAAAGTACATTCGCGTAAACAAGTCCTCTTACAAATTATTTTAGAACTTTTCATGTTACTGTTGTGAATGTAACACTTTAATAACCACGTGTAAATTTTGTTGCCGTTTAAAAACTCTTGGTATGGGCACTAAAATGTATTTCCGAGGGCTTATATTATTCTTTGTGCAATTAACCCAAATGATGTATAAATTCGTTACGACTTTACATTTTGCAGAACTTAACTTTGAAAAGTACGTTTGTACTAAAATTGTGGAGACGATTAGGCACTTTTCTAATTTATTTATTTATTTTATTTTTTACAACTATGTCGTTGTCATAGGTTGTTATTTGTTGTAAGTTTTCAAAATTACTAATCTTTTATGCTGTCAGTCTTCTGCGAACGTTACCACAAGAGGCAAACAATGAGGAGGAATTCCACGACGCGGATTAATTTTAGTTTTATTCTTTTATTATTAGTTTTATTATTAATTGTATATTCAATTCCAAAGGTTATATAAATTATACTGATGATACACTACATACTATTATTGGTATGAAACTATATACTTAAGTATATACTGATACTATACGGATATATTATTATAATGAAATCCGTTTAAATGAAATTATTTAAGCATTCAGATACTAACCTAGTTCAGAATTTGACCTGTGATGTTAAAATAGATATGTGGGGCCATGCATTATTATAGTATTTAATTTAAAATTATTATAACAACAAATCCACGATTTTCCGGTTCATTATGAAAATTATTTCGATAGCACTGACAGGAATAACAATCTCAAATATTAAACTACCCGCACATTTTGTAACTTTACAAGCGAAATACCACGTAAATGTTAAAACAATGCGCATATTAAAGTCAATAAATTATAAATATGCACCAATTTAATTGAGCAATCGAATTGAATACCGCAACGCGCGTTCGAAGCGTTAATTATTATTTTAAATTAATCAACCCTACCGCACTATAATGCCCGGTCGAAATTCGGCTTAATTAATTGATGACATTCTAAAATTCGTGGACCGCTGGCTCAGTGTAAGGGTTGGACACATATTGAGATATTCGACACAGCACGCTTGTGCGCTATGTCGAGTTTGGCGATTCACGTGACGTGACTTCATTAAATATGTATTAAACCGCAGCGGAGGACGTCGACCAAAATATATTTTTGCAGTAATATTTTAGTAGGACTAAGCTCAATGCTATTTATATTCAAAATATTTTGTTGTATTTGTATTGGATAACGTTTCTGTAACTTTGAAATTTGTCATACATGTAATATTAAACATTACGTTATAGACTGTACTTTTATACCTGTGACGAGTTGACGAATGTAAGACAAAATTATTGGCGGGGTTTCGAGTTTTCATTTTATCCACTTACTGGCTTAAAGTCATTTAAAGCCAATAGGCATATAAAATTCCTTATTTAGTTTTTACGAGCTAGACATAAAAGTTGCATGCCTTAGTATTAGTGAGTATGCTATAACTACCTACTATACGACCCAGAGAGCTTATTTGCAATTATGGTTAAGATGAACTCACTTTAAAAGGGTTTATATTAATTTACTACAACTTAAGTAATTTTCATTAATTCATATTTAAGTTTGAAAATGTAATTTATATGTTAGGTAAAACCACTAAAACTATTTATTTTGAAATAAATAAATAAATAAAATTTGATTAAAAAAATTGAGTGTATCTGTTACTTACCCATGGAAACTTAACCCACGAATATTTTTTCAGAACTTCACCAAGATATTTTGCCGGAGTCTACCCACGAAAATAAATTTAATTATTTTTTCCGTAGTCTACCCAAAACATATTTCGAACTCAACCCTCCGTCATTTACCTACAACTTATAACTTTGTAGTTACAGACAGAAAAATAACTTTGGCTAATAGACAATATCAAAATGGCGTCTATATTCAGTCGTTCTCATGTTATAGCGCGAGCGTGACCAAGAAAAATATTTTTTTATATTTACTAATTTAATACAGCTTTTTTTTTACCGTGAGGGAAAATCCTTCATGCAAGTTATCCTTCATGTAAGTCCTACAGACTAAAAACCTTCACAGTAACGCCCAACAGCCCATGGTTGGGAGCCCCGGGTAAGCCCTCGGAAGGATGTCCCAGGACTCCCATCAGACCTACGGCTACAATGCGGCCTCGCCTAGGGGGTGGTTCGGGTGCTATCCCGCGTCTATAGAGGGGTTTTCGGGTGTCGAGGGGGCATGCGTGAATCCCTCACGTCACGCTGCCGTCATGCTTCTTGGATGATGAGCCGCCAACTCACCGTCATGGAGGTTGATGGTTTTAATACAGCTTTCATATATACGATTGCTACACTATACTTCCTAATCGCTTTTACTGGACGACTAGTTCGCGCCATCTCGATTGTCTACATAGTAATTAAATTCTCTGGGTTTATTGTAATTATATGATAACATCGACTGTACCACGTTGCAATATGGCCGCCCACTCTGATGTTTCGTTGAGTGCCTGTTGGTAACCACAGACGATGATTCCAATTGTTTATAGGTATTATTGTTTATTCATCTCATACTAATATTGTACTTAAATGCGAAAGTAACTTTGTCTGTCGTAGTGACGTCTAAAGTACTGAACCGATTTTTATGACATTTGGTAGATACCTATAGATTAGATATTGGGTCAGGACATAGGCTATATTTAGGTGCGAGAACTTCTAGGGAACATCCACGCGAGCGGAGCCGCGGGCAACTGGTATTATATGTATACCGGGGTGCGAGGGATATGTCGATGACAACCTCACCTCCGGCCTAGCACCACGACCCACAGTCGGGGTGCGGTTTTAGTCGGTTCGAGTCCGACATAACCTCCCCTTCCGGCTCCGGCAGGGGGGTATCCGAGGGGATTTCCGCACGAAAAAAAAGGTATTATATGTATAATTGTAAACTGGCCGTGTCGGTACATTGAAAATATTTAAAAAAAACCTGGTTATGCTTTAAAGTATGCTTACTATACAAATCTATTTTCAATTGGTTATGTTAAAGAATATATTATATGGAAAAGTTATCTTTTGGTTTTCAGCGATTGAAGCAAAAGCTTATTAACAGATTTTGATGCGATTTGTCTATTTGTTTGAAAGGTCTAGCTTAGTCTTAAAATCATCATACGGATTCATCGGAATCTATGGAGCAGAACTGGATATATGAGTGGCAATAGTCGACATTTACGCGGGTGGAGCCGCGGGCCAAAGACTAGTTGTTTATATTATTGTTCTTCGCAACGCAAGCTTTCAATTATAAGAAAACTGCGGGTGTTCCGAATCGTTTAATTTCTTTCAATGATCTGTAACTGTCAGACTGAGTCTTAACGACGAATTAATTGCAAATTAAATGTGAAAGAAAGATAGTGCTTTCTTTTTTGAAAGATTTAAGCTTGATTGATTTTGTTCTCACAATAGAATTAAGATAGATCTGTGTAGCGTAGTCATAGCTTTACTGCTATGTCAGAGGTCACGAGTTCGAATTCCGTGAGCCCAATTTATTTTTTCATATTTTATTTACAAGTTTCGAAAGGTGAATATGTAAACTCATTCATTGAAATCTGTCCAGCCTTTAGGCATATAGAGGGGAGTAAATAACATACACACATTACGCGCGTAAAACATTACCCTCGTTGGCGTAGTCAAGTAAAAAGTTTTATAAATATTTTAGTGATAAAAACTTATGTCATTGACTGTACTCATGTCTATTCGATATTTACAGACACACAAATCCAGTGCTAAATAAAAAATGAATCCAATCAAATATGTCACATTTCGAAATGGTACACATATTTTCTAAACAGCAATTTGTACCAAATAGAACTCTTACTAAACTTAACTCACATTTGTTACTGTCTAAACCAGGCCTTGCTATACATAGCTGGTTTTGTGATATAATGCGCTGTAATATAAGTGTAAAGCACGCAATGTATTGCGGTGGGTAGTGGGGTGTCGCAACATTCCATCACAGGATCGTATTACGTGCAAACGCGTGTAAAATTGAAGAGAGATTGCTTCGACCGACTGATATGTGTTAGTATCGCGGTCGGCGACAGGCTGCCTGTTACACCGAAGTGTCGTCAAGAACATCTCGGACATTTCGATTAAGATTCCTTTTTTTACGATTTAGATTTGTATATAGAACTAGCTTTTGCCCGCGGCTCCGCCCGCGTGAATGTCGGTTATCGCGACCAAACACAGCCTATGTCCTTTCTCATGGTCTAAACTAACCCTATACTCAATTTGATCAAAATCGGTTCAGTGAAGGCGTAACATACAGACAGACAGACAGAGTTACTTTCGCATTTATAATATTAGTATGGACACAGGTATGGATCACGATTTTGACTATGAATTAAACCCTTCGGCCGCGTATGTAACCAGAGTTTGGTACCCAGTATCCTAAGAAGAAAAAATGATCTTCATAGGATACCAGTATTCAAGTAATAAGATTTTTTCCTTTATTGTCACTGAGTTTCAGACCAAGAAATTTCTTATGAATTATGAAAAATACTTTCTATTCCTTATATGGAACTGCTTGAAAGAACAATGCCCATGAGACACAGGACCGCCTTATTTTTTTTGCTGAATATTGCCTCAATATTGTCCAAAGTTGTTTCTGAAAGATATGGTGTTCTTCAAGAAGCGCCATTAGAAGCCGTCACACCAGTGTAAGACAGCGGTGACGGTTAGTCAGCCGTTGGTTTCTACTGGGTCAGCAGCAAGTGTGTCTCTCCTAGTATTGCACATGTCCATAGACCACGGTAAACACTTTCTATCAGGTGAGCTGTGTGCCTGTCCTGTTCTTTATTGTTGGAAAAAGTGTGTCATGAAAATCATTATAATATGAACCATGAAGCTGTCATGAGACTTACATCCAAAGTTGCGAACCAAAATGGACCACTTCAGATCTTGAAAGACATTTGATGACAGTTTGAGTATCCTTCAAGCCAGTTTCAGTATTCTCTCAGTTGGCTGGCCCCAACTGAGAGAAAAGGCTTGCAGGATTTTCAATCTAACTGTGTATCATTTATTATAAATACTAACCAAAAAAAATTAAACTACAAAGTGGCACTTAGTAGGTAGACAGGCGCAAGGCCCACTTGATGTGCCCTCCGAGTGGCCATAAGGCAAGCAAAGGCAGCAGCTCATAAAGAGCTGCTGGAGACGCTGGAGCGGGACCCATGGGGGCGGCCTTACCTTATGGTAAGGGGCAAGCTGCGCCCCCGGGCCCCGCCATTGACCCGGTGTCTCCAGCCGGAGCTGCTCGGAGGAGTCGTTGGCTCCCTGTTCCCAGCGCGGGCGGTGGAACATATTCCACCGCAGATGACTCCGCCACCTAGGTCGCCTATGGCGCCCAACGTGGATGACGACGACGTGCCCGAGGTCACTTGGGTAGAGCTAGAGCTGGCGGTGTTAAGGCTTAAGGCCAAGAACACCGCCCCGGGACCAGACGGCATTCCAGGCCGAGCGTGGGTCCTAGCTCTAGGCGAAGAAGACGCTCTCGAGCCCCGACTGAGAGGGTTTCTCAGCGCATGTTTGGAGCGAGGCCAGTTTCCGAAGATGTGGAAGACGGGGAAACTGGTCCTCATCCGAAAGGCGGGGCGCCCGGCGGACTCACCGTCCGCCTACAGGCCCATAGTGTTGCTCGACGAGGTGTGCAAGCTCTTTGAAAGAGTCATTGCAAAGCGCCTCGTCGAGCACCTATCCAGGGTGGGGCCTGACCTGGCGGATGGCCAGTATGGCTTCCGCCGGAGGCGTTCCACCGTGGATGCCATCATGCGCGTGAGGACTCTGGCGAAGGACGCCGTCACTCGGGGCGAGGTGGTGTTGGCGGTGTCACTGGACATCGCCAACGCCTTTAACACCCTGCCCTGGAGCTGCATTAGGGAGGCGCTCGTGTATCACGAAGTGCCTCTCTACCTTCGCCGCATAGTCGGGGCGTATTTATCGGAGAGAGCAGTCGTCTACCCAAGTGCGACCGGGCTCGGTCGGCGAGAGATGTCGTGCGGTGTTCCGCAGGGATCGGTCCTGGGACCGCTACTGTGGAACATCGGTTACGACTGGGTGCTTCGCGGTGAGCTCGCGGATGGTGCCGCCGTCACGTGTTATGCGGACGACACGCTGGTGACGGCGTGCGGGTCTACATACCGCGAAGCGACCCTGAAGGCCACGACCGCGGTTGCCCAAGTCGTGGAGCGGATCCGGCGGCTGGGTCTCGAAGTGGCTCTGCATAAAACCGAGGCCATGTTCTTTCATGGGCCTCGGCGCGTCCCACCAGAGGATTCCAGCCTCATAGTGGGAGACATTTCCATCGCCATCAAGCCCCAGATGAAATATCTGGGACTCGTTCTCGACGGCCGGTGGAACTTCGGGGAGCATCTCCGAAGACTGGCCCCTAAATTGAAGGACACAGCTGCCGCCTTGGGGCGCCTGCTGCCCAACATGAGGGGGCCGGATGACTCCTGCAGGAGACTCTACGCGGGAGTCGTGCGGTCTATGGCCCTATATGGGTGCCCAATATGGGCGGACACCCTGACGGTCCACAATGCGCGTCTGCTGCGTGGGCCGCAGCGTGCAATGGCCAGCAGGGCCATTAGGGGGTACCGCACGATATCTCTGGAGGCGGCGAGTCTCCTTGCCGGATCCCTACCGTGGAACCTGGATGCGAGAGCCCTTTCGATGCTATATCGGTATCGAAAGGAGGCGCGGGAGCAGGGACGGGAACCCGAGCCTGATGAAATTCGGGCCGTGAGGTCTCAGCTCCACAGGGACATGGTAGCGGAATGGGAGCTACGACTTGGGCGACCAAGCGCAGGGCACGCCGTAATAGCGGCGGTAAGACCCATCATGGAGGAGTGGCTAGGGAGGCCACACGGCAGCCTCTCGTACCGGCTGACGCAGGTGATCACCGGACACGGGTGTTTCGGGAGTTACCTGTGTCGGATCCGGAAGGAGCCAACGTCCGAGTGCCATCACTGTGATGCGAGCGAGGACACGGAGCTGCACACGCTGACCGAGTGCCCGGCGTGGGACACGCCGAGGCGGGTCCTAGTGGCGGCTCTGGGGGTGGGAGTCCTCACACTCGCCACGTTGCTCACAGCGATGGTACGATGCGCGAACGCTTGGGGTGCGGCTGTCTCCTTCTGCGAGCAAGTAATGCTCGAGAAGGAGGCGGCCGGTCGGGTCCGGACCAGACTCCGGGCCCGGGAAGCCCGCGCAGAGCGAAGGCGAACCGGACGTCGGAGGTCGCAGAACGACCTCCGTCCTCCATGAGCGCTGGCCTGGGGGTGACCGGTGGAGCCGCCTGTCACCCTAGCAGAAGCAGGCCGCGGCGGCGGCGCAAAATGCGCCTCCCCGTAACCGGGGCTAGATGGGGACACTGTGGTCCCCACAACCCGAAGGGGGCCATCTCGATAGAGATGGTCCTGGGTCTGCCGGGGTGCGAGAGATATGCTTTTGGCAATCTCACCTCCGGCAACCAAGGACCCAAGACGGCGTGCGTTTTAGTCGGTTCGAGTCCGACATAACCGCCTCCACCGGCTCCGTGGGGATGGTATCCGTGGGGATTTTTTGCACGATAAAAAAAAAAAAAAAAAAAAAAGGCCCACTTGATGTAAAGTGATTACCGCGGCCCAGGAATGTATGCAACAAACACCAAGAGAGCCACATTCGCGCTGCCGACCCTACACTATTTGATCATCTGGCGAAAAAAGTTCTTTAGATAGAACAGTTATAGAACTTTTAGGGCTCCAAACACCTGTAAAGACTGCTATAAATATTCAAATAGCAACGAGACTTAACGTGCTCTCCGAGGCACAGAAGGGTCTTGTGTTACTTATGTTTATTTAATTTTTTCGTGCATTCCCCACGGATATCTGCCCCGCTGGAACCGGAAGGGGAGGTTATATCGGACTCGAACCGACTAATCACGGCGGAAGCGCGCCTACGCTGCTACTGCTGGGGTGACGGGCAGCTCCACACGTCACCGCCAGGCCCGTGCTCATGGGGGAAGGAGGTCAGTCTGCGGGATCTTGTGTTACCGAAATCCTTACACTCCGGTGTAACAGACGGCGAACTTAATGCGTTTTATTACGTGTGAACGAAAATTTGATACCAAAGTCGCGTGATGGGCCGCTCTAAGCGCACACCGAGATGGGTTCAGACACCTGTGATCTACACAGCATCCTTAATAGGCAATTCTAGTGCCGATTGCCTTACAACCGATACAAGAGCAGGTGCTTGCCTTCTTCGATGGTTATTCTTATTGAAAATGACACGCGTGAAACAAAACGGAAAATTTGGTTTTGTAAAAGGTTTTGTTATTTTTCACATATTCATTGAGTACACACTTGTACTGGAACAAGATTTACATTTAGATGATTTTAATGTTCAATTTTTGAAATGGAACATTCAATACATTTATAAGTAAACCTTTGAGAATGCCGTAAGGCGAAACCGGTCAGGTTCAATATAATAAATACTGTGGAAAAAGTACAAGTGTTCTCTATATGTGTAACAACGGATTCCACCAAGTGCCATCAATCAACAGTATAAATCCATATCCTAATATTATAAATGCGAAAGTAACTCTGTCTGTCTGTATGTTACGCTTTCACGCCTAAATCACTCAACCGATTTTGATGAAACTTGGTATAGGGCTAGATTAGACCATGAGCACAGATAAGGACAGAAGTTGCACTCCTTTGATGTTGAAGAAAGCCGCCGTTATAATAACCTACAAAATTTTTTAGGTATTGCCCTTTGTTCGGAACAAACAACGCCGCCAACTTCAGTATTAGGGTTGTCATTTTGTCAATGAAAATAAAACGCCAAGAGAAAGAACATAGGCTATGTTTGGTCGCGATAACCGACATCCACGCGGGCGGAGCCGCGAGCAAAAGCTAGTAGTTTAAATAGTTTCGTTATATTTACTGGATTTTATAATCGAATCTTTGCAGTTTAAGCCAACCTCGTCTGAAAGCTAATACACCTCTTGATGACGAGGACAGACATTTGACGAAAGTTTTCCTTTAGGAGTAGGAGAGACTGCCGTCTGACCTAGATGGTAGTCGCATACATAGGGAAAAAGAATCTTCTCGGGTGGTACTCGAATCCGCGATGTTCTTGCCTTGACCAACTCGAGACACGGAGACACGCCCGATGTGATTCTCCCTTACCTAAGGGAAAGATCGCGGATTCGAGTCCCGTCCGAGAAGATAATTTTTCCCTATATATTCGATTTGTATAGTTAGCAGATTTAATGCTGTAAAATTCATTCTAGTAGATGGCAGTAGTTCCGATTAATACCTTAAATGAGCCGAACTTAAAATGGATAGCAGTTCACGAGCTCCGGAACGAACGCCTCATGAGGAATAGAGATTACTGAGATGATGTTAGATGAAGACGATAAAAACTAATGTTAATATAACTTTCTTTATACCCAACTTGAAGCAGATGATCTTCAAATGTACACGCAAGTCCCATTACACAAATGGCCGGAAGCTTTTTCGGTTATTTAATACGAATCTGTCTGCTACGTGACGTAACATCTGTGTATGGAGCTCAAGGAAAAGTAAATACAATTTGACACATTAACATCGGGAAAATAGCGAATGTGGCATATAAGTCCACACATATATAGAAACTTTGATTATATCCATACTTAATATTATGAATGCGAAAGTAACTCTGTCTGTCTGTTACGCTTTCACGCCTAAACCACTAAATCGATAGGTATAGGGATAGGTTAAACCTTGAGAAAGGACATAGGCTATGTTTCGTCGCGATAACCGACATCCACGCGGACGGAGCCGTGGGCAAAAGCTAGTACTGTATAAATACAACATCATCATCATCCACATAAAGACGGTAGTCCTGATTGCATCCGAGGCCACGGTGCCCTCGGAGTACAGGGTCCGCCTTCCAGCTCTTCCTCCTCCATTTCGCACGATCTTGGGCGTCCAAGGTAGTGAGACCGTTTGGTTTGCACGCATGTCACCCTCCACAACGCCAAGCCAGGACTTCTTGGGGCTACCCCTTCTACCTGGACCCGGTGTGGGCGCCATTGCCAGGCATTTGTTACCCACGTAGTTGGGCGATAAATACAACACATATAAATACAACAGTGTTAACATGATACATAAGTTCGCAAAAGAGGTATCATGATACGCTTTATGTGTAAAGCTAACACTACACCAAGCTAGATGCATCCGAGGACGTCATCGGCGGACGCGTCCGCCGACGTGTAAAGGGGGTAATTTGTTCATCTGTTTTTTAACGGCAGCAGATGCAACCCAATACCAAATTTCATCAAAATCGGTTCAGTGGTTTAGGCGTGAAATCGTAACAGACAGACCGATAGAGCTACTTTCCCATTTATAACATTAGTATGAATAGTGAGTAAGTATGGATGAATATGGATTAATGTTTTTTTGTAGCTTCACAATACAGGCAGGCATATACATACCTACACAATATTTTTGGGCAATATGTAGGTATTAGCAGTATTAAGTATTTATTGTCATCAATAATCTCATATTTCCCAGTTACGTTCGAATTATGCAAGGAAAAGCACTAAAACCTCATCATTGGAAGTGGGATTAAGACTTTGAGACAAATATCTCAATAACATTATATTGCTTTTAGTATCATTTTCATTTTGTATAACTTTACTACATTAGTTAAATATACAAAAAAACCAGCTAAGGCAATTTTTTCCAGTATAAACTAAACACAAAACAAAGAAATAAAAAACAGGTAGAAATAAAATATGCCAATTTTTCACTCGACAAAGGGCGGTTATGAAGGCAATTGGTAAAGGCAACCCTTTTTGGCCCGTGAAATATTTCCATACATCACAAATTGAGGAGGTACAGTCAGCAGAAGCATGGATTGAGTACTTGTGTGAGAGGTGACGGAGGTTACATAGCGTTGTCACCTTTAAGATAGACATACGACAGCCTCTGTGGCGTGGCGGTAGTGCACGCGAGTGCCACGCAGGAGGCGCGGGTTCGATCTCCGCTCAGTGCAAATATTTGTATGCATGAATATGGCTATTTGCATTGGTCTGGATGTTTCTATGTATAATATGTATGTATTTACAAAAAAAATGTATATAAGTATGTTTATCCGCATTCTAGATTCCATAACACAAGCTATAAAAGCTTACCATGGGTCTAGATAGCGTTGTGTAGAATGTTGTGGAATATTTATTTATTTATTATTTATAAACTTTGTAAAAATTTGTCCGTATAATGTATGTCTATAAGACAGTGCATAAAGCATTTAAAATAATTATTTGTGCAATCGAAATTTGCATGCCACTTACTGCGGCTAAACATGTTGTGCTCTATAATACTTAAGTTACTTGCTAAGATCTTTGTTACCATGTTTATGAGCAAATAAATTTCTATTTCTATTTCTATAAATATAGACTTTTTTCTTGCGGAAATCTCCACGGATACCTCCCCCGCCGGAGCCAGAGGGGGAGGTTATGTCGGACTAGAATCTACTAAACCCACACGCCGTCTGTGAGTCGCAGTTCTAGGCAGAAAGTAAGGTTGTCATCGACATATCCCTCGCGCCTCGGCTGACCCAGGCATAAAATCTAGGCTATACAAATATATATTTGTATTGCCTATAATTATGTCTGTCTAAATGTGGGACTGTGTCGTGAAAATATAAGATCTAGAGATGAATCAAAGTTATTATGTTATTGGTACATTTATCATTAATATAGCATTAGTCCCGGTGTTGGATCTAAAATGTGTACATTGCAACGTACTCATTTTTGAGCCAGGCCCTCACATATACACACTTTGTATTATTTTATAAATGTTGTATGAAATATTTACAAAATGCTTTTAGTCCATTGTTACATTTGGGATTGTTTGTCAGAAAATGCAATTTTCTTTTTAAATTTCAAGATGGGGGGTTTAATTTCAAGTTAAATCCAAGTTTGTGGGGTTGCTACCCTTCTGCCACGGCCAATAAATAAAGATTTTCGGATAAACATACTTAAATACATTTTTTTTTATAAATACATACATATTATACATAGAAACACCCAGACCAATGCAAATAGCCATATTCATGCATACAAATATTTGCACTGAGCGGGAATCGAACCCGTGCCCCCTGTGTGGCAGTTGCGTTCACTACCACCACGCCACGGAGGCTGTCAAAGTCCCTTATAGCCTATTTCGGAAAGCAGTAACTTACCCAACCACAAAAAAAGTCTAATAAATATTTTTATCCAAAAATATTTCGGTGATTTTCTTTCTTTTGCAATCACACAATTCCAATACACAAAAAATGAACAGACAATATCTATCTACCGTCCTTCTTGAACCAATTATACAAAAGGCAACAAAGCCACAATGACCAGGTCAGTGTGTCACGCCGATTGTTCAATGGCGTCAGCATTTTCAGTATTTAGGCGAATCTAATTTAGCGGATGGGTGCACAGGGAATGATTTGTGACCGTGCCCCTCGCGTCACGCGTCACCGCGCGGGGACACGTGGATACATGACGTAGGGGTAACGGAGATCAAACGATTTTTTTTCAAAGTTTTTTTTTATGTACCTATCTGAGAGAAAGGACTGGAGAAGTTCTTTTTTTAAGTTTTGATAATATAAGGATTATTTTTACGATGTAAAAAATTCTGTAGCCGTGTGTAATGCACTTTTTGGGTGATCCAAAATTATGTAGCTAACTCGCGTCATCGTCACCGAACGCATCACATGTTACTTAGTTTTCACTTCTATCGGTAGTTCCTAAAGACTGTCATGTTTTTTTATATAGGACACGACAATATGCCCACCTCGCCGATGGTAAGCTGAAGGCAAAGTCTCATGAAAGAGGGTCACCATTGCAAACACGCCTGTCCTAAGAATCAAATTGAAGAATCTCTCATATAAACAAAAATTTGCCCTGTTACACCGATTACTTGTCAGGATTATAAATATTGTAGTACTTGACAATTTATAACATCAGATTTTAATTTAAAATATAAATATCTTCAACACACCACACGATGAGAAGCATGCACTAAAATTTTCATAATTCACTTTTGATTCGATGAGCAAATATATAACTATTGGCTCTCGATTTATCTATGTCACTTTAAACTCGAATGATTGCCGATTTACATACAGGATAGAAATGCGGTAAATTATTATGACAAGGCTCTAAGTATTCCAATGAATGGAAATAACAGTTTGTTGATTTTTACGAAGGAAATAAAATAATAAAGGTTTATATTTAGAGAGTACGATACTCGCATAGCAGTACCACAGAATAGATATTATTGTTTATTCTTTAAAAATACAGCTCCTAATTTTTGACACCTGTCAAACTTGTCAATTTTGACACATTTCACACTTAAGTGGTTAAGTCCAAATTAATTACTGCCCACTTAATACCTAGAGACCTCTATAAACGATTAAACTACTCTCCACCTTGAGGTTGGCAGAATCATCAGTACCCATAAAACCGATGTAAGGCGCCGTTTTAATAAAATAAAAAGAAGAAGAACGATTTCTGCAAAAGATTTTTATGAATCGTGAACCAACAGTAGCGCTATGTTTATCATGTTCAAGCACCAAATACTTAAGTGAATTTGTGCTCAGTGCTTCTATAATAAAATGCAATTTTCTACCATCATTGTTGGAAAATTTCCTATTTGATGCTCTTATAGAATATACAGATGGAATCTATTGTGTTTGGTCTTGACGGTACATCCGTGGGAAAAATATATTTTAATTTTTCTGAAGAGTGATTTTTTCTTTTAATTTTTATAACCAGCTTTATGATAGTGAGAACGTACTAACTACCGTTTGGTAGAAAAACAGATGCAAGAGTATTAAGAACATTCAGTACAATTAACCAAAATAAAAATCTGGTATTGTCTTTTTTTGTTTTGAGTGTATGGGACAAGCCTGTAAGTCTATAAGTCATATACCTTAAACAAGAGCAAAGTTTTTTAAGATTGTCTTATCGTTCATATTACTAGATATAATTTCGGAATATAATTTTGCGTTCACCAAACATCTAACCTCTAAAGGTACACCTATGTACGCACTTCTAAAATACTATTCTTAAACCCGTTTATTGTTTTGCTATAATTAAACTATTCGACCAACATATCGTGTTACACCAAACGAATTCCAAATTATCACCAAAATATAATACTTTTTTATTCCAGTGCGCTGCAAATATTCTATTGTAACAATAATTACTTCATTCTTCCACCAAAGATACTGATCGTGCACCAACTATGTAGGTTAGGTTAGGTTAGTTATTTTTAGAATTAAGTATATTACTATTTTTACAAATTTACAACAATTCCTAAACAGGTGCTCATTATGAAATATTTTAGTAAACATTTCGGTGCACATTCAGTATATTTAGTGGAACAAAGGCAAAATTAGTTCAATGAAATGGGAATAAATTGAAGTACGTTTAACCATCCTATAATTTCTATATAATAAAAGTATTTGTATCTTCAAATACGACAAAATATCCCAACTATAATAATATTAGCAGTAATAAAACCAAAGGCGTGTCCACACTATCGTCACTAAAATGAAACTACTAGTACCTATGCCTCCTAAATCAAATTTGCCATTTTCAATATCGCGCCATTATCGTTCGATCAAATAGCTTAACAATAATTAAGGCCATATATCAAAAATTCAAATCGAAATAAAATAGAATCTATTTCGTATACTCCCGACCATAGACAGAATCAATTAAAACTCCCTAAAATTGGACGCGAGCCAACCCTATCCTTTCATGCGGTCGTGTTTTATGAAAATAGAATTTGCACTCTTATTCATCCAGAAATAGAGATGAAATTGCAGTGAATATATTTGATGGATATAATTAAAGTTTGTGCTGACTGTACGTAGCTTTTTACTAATAAATAACTAATGGATTTTAGTGGTAGTTGTTTTCTTTTTCTCAACGTATTTGTTTTGTTAGCTATAGTTAATAATAACTTGCAACAATTGGGTATTATTCTTTAGTTAAAATAAATTATCTAAACATAAAACGTAACAGTAATCTGCGGTAGCCTAGTGGTATGGGTAATGGACTGCTGAGACGAGGTCTCGGGTTCGACCCCGGGTTTACCATGGCACACACCAATGACTTTTCGATGCTTTTCGAAGTTATGTGTGTACTTTACGTTTTATAACATAACATAAACTCACGCCTGTATTCCCCGAAGGGGTAGGCAAAGGTACTAGCACCCACATTTCGCCAGTTTATGTTTAGGTCCCAATGTAATAATAGGTGGCGAGCCTATTGCCATTAACCGGGCACTTATAAATAAATTATCTGACCGAGCTTATTAAATTAAGAATGGTAAAAGAGCGGTAAAAATTGCGTCAATTCTTATTTTATATTTAAGCTTTTAATTATTTTTAATCAGTCACCCAACCTTTATTAGTAACTGATTTGACTATTAAATTTTATGACGTCACTAAATTTTTTTCATACAAGTTACCTTATATGTGCGATAGCCTAGTGGTATGGGTAATGGACTGCTGAGACGAGGTCTCAAGTTCGATCCCAGGTTTACCATGGCACACACCAATGACTTTTCGATGCTTTTCGAAGTTATGTGTGTATTTATCGCAGGTTTATAAGTGCCCGGTTAATGGCAATAGGCTCGCCACCTATTACATTGGGACCTAAACATAAACTGGCGAAATGTGGGTGCTAGCCTCTGCCTACCCCTTCGGGGAATACAGGCGTGAGTTTATGTATGTATGATGTACCTTATATCTTATCGTTTTGACATTTAGTAAAAAGTAATTAATTTGACAAGTTATTCATTAAAGGGAACCAACCATAGATTCTTAATTTAATAAGCTCGGTTAGATAATAATTTATTTTAACTATAGGGTGCTAACTTTTTTTTTTTTTTTTTTTTTTTCGTGCGGAAATCCCCTCGGGTACCTCCCCTGCCGGAGCCGTAAGGGGAGGTTATGTCGGACCCGAACCGACTAAAACCGCACGTCGACTGTGGGTCGTGGTGCTAGGCCGGAGGTGAGGTTGTCATCGACATATTCCTCGCACCCTGGCTGACCCAGAGCCCTCCCTTACGGTCTGGCCCTCCTCGGGAGGGGGGACAACGGTGTCCCCGACTAGCCCCCGGAATGGGGAGGTGTATATATAGGGTACTACCCAATTAGTAATAGGGTTCCGTTGTTAACCTTGGGCAAGGTACATAACTCTAAAAAGTAATTATTAGTTTGTGACACTAAGTTAGGCTTGACAACAAACAGACCTCAACTTAAACATTCACAGGATACATAAACATACATAAACGCAGCCTATATTCCCCGAAGGGGTAGGCAAAGGTGCCAGCACCCACATTTCGCCAGTTTATGTTTAGGTCCCAATGTCCCAGCCTATTGCAATTAGCCGGGCACTTATAAACCTGCGATAAATATACACATAACTTCGAAAAGCATCAAAAAGTCATTGGTGTGTGCCATTGTAAGCCTGGGATCGAACCCGAGACCTCGTCTCAGCAGTCCATTACGCATACCACTAGGCTACCGCAGATCCGGTTGAAATACCTGGGGCTCGTACTCGACGGTCGGTGGGACTTCGGAGAGCACTTCCGAAGTCTGCGCCCCAAACTGTTGGTGTCAGCTAACGCGCTGATGCGGCTGCTGCCCAACTTGAGGGGCCCAGAGGACTCCTGCAGGACACTCTACGCGGGTGTCGTGCGGTCCATGGCCCTGTACGGGTGCCCCGTGTGGGCGGACGCCCTGCAGGCCAGGTTCGTGCAACTGCTGCATGCGCCGCAGCAGACGATGGCCTGCAGGGCCATTAGGGGGTACCGCACGATATCCTTTGAAGCGGCGAGTCTCCTAGCCGGATCGCCACCGTGGATCCTGGAAGCGAGATCCCTTGCGGCACTGTATCGGTTCCGTAAGGAGGCGCGGGAGCGGGGCTACGATCCCGAGCCCGAAGATATTCGGGCCGAGAGGTCCCGGCTCCACGGGATCATGGTGGCGGAGTGGGAGCGACGACTTGAGCAACGACGCGCAGGGCATGCCGTCATAGAGGCGGTAAGGCCCATCATGGGGGAATGGCTCGAGAGGCCACATGGCAGCCTCTCGTATCGACTGACGCAGATTATCACCGGGCACGGGTGCTTCGGGCGATATCTGTGTCGGATCGAAAAGGAGCCAACGTCCGAGTGCCATCACTGCGACGCGAGGGAGGACACGGGGCTGCACACGCTCACCGAGTGCCCGGCATGGGCCGGACCGAGGCGGGAGCTATTGGCGGCCCTGGGAGTGAGAGTTCTCACCCTCGCCACCCTGCTCACAGCAATGGTCCGCTGCGCGGACGCGTGGGCGGCCGGCGTCTCCTTCAGCGAGCAGGTAATGGTCGTGAAGGAGACGGCGGAGCAGGAGAGGCGGCGCGAGCGAGAAAGACTCGCGGATGGCGCCGCCCGCGCGCGCAGGCAACTCGGGCGTCGGAGGGCACTGACTGACCTCCGTCCCCCATGAGCGCGGGCCTGGGGGTGACGGGTGGAGCCGCCTGTCACCCCAGCAGAAGCAGGCCACGGCGACGGCGCGCTGAATAGCGCGCCTCCCCATTCCGGGGGCGAGTTGGGGACACCGTTGTCCCCCCTCCTGAGGAGGGCCAGAACGTAAGGGATGGCCCTGGGTCAGCCGGGGTGCGAGGGATATGTCTTTGACAACCTCACCTCCGGCCTAGCACCAAGACCCACAGTCGGCGTGCGGTTTTAGTCGGTTCGAGTCCGACATAACCTCCCCTTCCGGCTCCGGCAGGGGGGTATCCGAGGGGAATTCCGCACGAAAAAAAAAAAAAAAAAAAAGGCTACCGCAGATCTTTTTTTACCGCAGAACATTATTGATATCGTTTTAAAATCTATATATACCGCTGGCAATAACCACACTCGATATCCACACGCTAAATCACCAAACAAACAACAAACATTACGGACTTTATCACCATCATTTAAAAACCAGAAATCCAATACTCCATGACACAGTGTTCCTATAAATCCATTCACAATTATAAGGGTTGTTCCAAACGAGAAACGGAAGTAGTTTCAGTCACCGCGGCGGCGAGCTGCAGTCGAAAATTTACGATATCGCCCACGAAAATATTGTGTAACTGGCCTTATTTTACAAAAACGATATTTAAGTTTTTAGGTTAATTGCTGTTGCGTTGATAAATCGTGTGTCGTCGGTTTTATTCGATATTTCGATAGTTTAAATGTTTTTGGGGTTACCCCAGGTGTATACGCAGTGATTTTTAAACTTTTGCTTTTCGTTTTATTCAGAAATGTTAACTGGAATTGAGGTGAATATGTTAAGCGTAATAGAAAAGTGCTGCTATGGAACACGACTGCTATTCAGGAGGCGCTGGTTCGATTCCCGCTCAGTGTATATATTTGTATGCATGACTATGGCTTTTTCTATTGGTTTGGGTAATTAAGCACGTTAAGCCAACGGTCCTAGTTGTCATATGAATATTTGTGGCAGTCATTAAGGGCAGTTGGGTAAGTTGGGGCCCAAAAAAGACTAGTCAGAATCTAACTACCAAACATCGATATCGCCAATCGGTTGTGGGTTGTGGAGGTCATATAACAGTCGCTGCACGGAAAATTTTAAAGTTCAGGCTCATCACGTAGGTACAGGTTCATCCTTTAACGGTTCATTCGTCGGTAGTATTAATTAAGTGAATAACTTTCATAGTTTCCATATCTGACGAAAATTTTATGAGATAACTTTGCCCGCGGCTCCGCCCGCGTGGATGTCGGTTAACGCGACAAAACATAGCCTATGTCCTTTCTCAAGGTCTAATCTACCCCTATACCAAATTTCATCAAAATCGATTTAGTGGCTTAGGCGTGAAAGCGTAACATACAGAAAGACAGACAGAGTTACTTTCGCATTTATAATATTAAGTATGGATCTAGAAGAAAATGTAGTAGGCACGTAGACACTGTATTTTTTTTAAACTGATTCACCTCCTCGCCTAAATAGCCACGTCACTATACAAAGGTTCGCCGAGACAAACATGATGTCTCCCAAGTCCCATAATACTACATAATTTATACTTACCTTTAAAAAATCTAATCTCACACGAGTCAAAACTGCCTTCATCTTAGAATTTTGATACTTTGTCTTACGTTAGAACGACGAAAAAAAAATTATTTTTAAAACGAGAACACATTCTCATCTCCACAAGAATGCCTGCAAAATCTTCGCCCGCCAGTCTAGCGTGAAAACCCCAGCCACAATATCAGTGTTGCCACAAAACACCAGACATGACAAAAAAGTCCTCACAATATTCTCCCATCAAGTTCACTACTTAGAGGATCTCGCCGATCTATACATAATGAAGCCGACGTGTCTGTCTGCGAGTCACAATAGGCCCTTCAGGGCGGGCCGGAGTCACTTCCAGGTGGAAAGATGGCTGAATACTTAAACGACCCCCATGCTGAGTATTTATGGTGCAAGGTAAGGGAGGTAGCGTTTCTAAAGGAATTAATACAAGGTTGAGTATTGCATTCGATAGAATTTATTCAGTTTAGGCACATAAAGAGCATATATGAACGTCAGAATTGTACAATGTCAATCATATTAAAAATAAATAGAATAAATCATTGGAAAATTATTCTTTCGCTGGTTCGGTAGGTTGGTTCTACTGAGAAGATACCAGTAAGAAACTCAGTGAACTCGATTATCGTTCTTTTTTTAAATATAGTTTTATTTATAACAAATTTATACAGTGCGAGCGTTAGATGAGATTAGGATGTCCATGGATCTTTATCATTTAAATATTCATCTAATGTTTTTTAACTTCAATTTTAAATTTATTAATTGCTGACCAAAGGCAATCATAAGTAGTAAAGTACATACTAGATGCTCTCGACAGGTTAAAACGACGTGCGCGACGTGACCTCAGGATTCCCAATAATGCGGAATTATTGGGAATCCTGAGGTCAGATGCGTAGAGATGTTGCGGCTTTGGCAGTATTTTACCGTCACTACCATGGTGAATATTCTGATGAGCTCTTCCTATTAGTCCCACCCTCTCCTTTCTTCCACAGGACAACACGTGAAGGGCGTAGAGGTCAGCCGCATACTTTGCAGATTATACCTTCAAGAACCAAGCGGTTCGGTGAATTAAACCTAAGTCGCACCATTAAAACCTGGAACTCCCTGCCAGCTCACGTGTTTCCTTCTTCCTACAATCGCGAGTCCTTAAAGCGGGGCGTGAAAAGGCATCTGATGAGGCCGTCAAGCTGAGTGCCACCATTGTTAACATGGTACATGGTACGTGACCCTCTTTCCGAGACTTTGTCTTTACCTTACCATCAGGCGAGGTGAAGTCAAACTGTATATACAATTCTTCTTCTTAGTCGGTCACTCGTGGTAGAGTGATCGTGGCGGCTGTTGTGTTGAGTAGGGCTGCAGGGCATCACCACTTGCTTTTAGGACTGCTGTACGTCGCGATATATTCCTCTGTTCGGCACTGCTAACTAATTGAGCTAGCCCCATCTAACCACGAAAGGAAGAAAGAAAGATTCTTCAAAACAACCAATTCTGCATTGCAGCATAAAAGTTATCACTCATTTCCACTGCAAACGTTACATCTTTGGGTCAGCCGGGGTTCGAAGGATATGTCGAAAACAACCTCACCTCCGGCCTAGCACAACGATCCTCAGTCTGCGTGCATACGTCCGACATAGCCTCCCCTTCCAGCTCCGGCGGGGGAAGTATCCGTGGGGATTTCCGCACGAAAAAATACTCTTCAATTCTACTCTTGTGCATATTTACCACCTCAGGCAGCTTATAACTTGGGCCAACTCCTAAAAAGACCCCAGGACTGCACACGTGAGGGGTGAAAAGAGTTGTCGACTGAAAGATTAATCTTACATGGAAATTGTTTTCTATATTTTTCCGACATCCTTTATTGGAAGTGACGTATGACGCCGGCATAAAATATTATATCATTGTGGTTAGAATATTAGTATTATAGGACTGCGAATGTTAAGGGAAGATGGAATGCGTAAATACGATGAAGTACTTAGGCTTTAATACTGAAAGTACTTTTAAGTTTTTTTTAATTTAAAAAAGGTAAAGAAAACAGAGCTACAGTGTTGTTACTCCTCTATCTATCCCTTCAGGAACTTACAGTCGTGAAGTAAGTGTAATATGCAGTAGGAGGTAATGGGCCCTAATACCTCTTCAATTTTACTGGGATTAACAGCAACCAGGATTATCATGTTGAGTTTTAGGAATCGGTCCTGGGATATTTATGATAGTCCACTGATTAGGTACTTTATCTTCAGAATGAAATATAGATGACGTTACCTCTGTTAATAAAACATGGTTATTAGAACATAAAGAAAGAAAAATATGCATTTATATGTATTTAGTTGTGGTAAAGGTGAAAATTTTCAAAGGGCAAACCGAAATTGGCAAGGGCAAATGGAAATATTGGAGTATAAATGTAAATATCTCTACCACGGCTTCCATTCGCAGAGTAGGCCGGCAGGAATCGTGTTGTACGAACCTCTCGCCACTGGAGTTAACACATTTGTGGTTACCAAGTGTATTACCTTTAATAGTAAAACACTCGCCGAGATATTTGCTATGTTTTTTAGTTGAATCGAGTATCCGATATTTCGGCACTGTTACGTGTTCGGAGTTAGTTGTTATTGCAGTGCGAGAACGCGGACAATAGTAGTGACGACACGCGTAAAAATAAGTGCTGAAGAGGGTAGACCGATACGGTCTGCCCAATAATGACTAATTCGGCAGTCACCAGTGCATCCGTGATCATGGCTTGGAACAGCAGTAACAGCAACTCAGTAATGGTCGCTTTGTTTACCTTTATTCTCTCGTCTCGTTGGCTTTACTTTACATATTTTAGCCCAGACCAACTAATACACTCTAAAAACCAATAAATCCACTCGAATCAAAGGAATTTCGTAACTGCCACAATATCCTGTTTCACTGATAACGTGGCTAACCGTCATTATTAACATTACAAAATGGTTTCCGAGAAACGGGTGGGCTGACAGACAGACAACACTTATCACTCGACAATGTTTGCACATCGATCGCCGTAAACATTGATTGAGTTAAATATCATGGGATGTTTGATTTATACAAGCAAACTAGGTTTTACTGGCTGTTGTAGTGTTATGAGGTAGCGGGTTCGATTATTGGAGTTGGAAAAGTGATATGTTCTGTGTAAGGAAATTTTTTGACGGCAATAGGCTCGCCTCCCTTTACCAGGGACTGAAAATCAAAGTAAACGAAATGTGGGTTTTAGTACACCTCTGCCAACCCCTTTGGGGATGTACGTGGGATTAAACAAGTTCAAAGTGACATCGAACTATTTCTAAATTCAAAATTTATTTAACAACTTCTAAATTCGAAATTCAAACTAGTTTTAATATATGACGTCAGTAACCGCTGGTTTGATTCAAATTTAGAATGTCAACGAAACATTTTGACAAACATGAAAATACACTTCAAACGTAGAGTTAGCTGTCAAATAAGGTTTTATAGCCACAAATATTTTCCATTTATTATTAATAGTTAATTTGAATAGGACTGAAATTGAAAACTGGTGTAAGTATTTCAATTTGCTAAAGCCTTCAAGTAAACATTTCAAATTCAAAATTATTTATTTACTGAAATTTGGTACTAATGTACATATTATTATTGTTTTTTTGTGATATAATGAAATTTGTTCATAGTTTATAATAGTTCAGGACTTCACGCAATAAATTTTGGGAAACTATTATAAACTATGAATATACGCCGCGATAGTTTAAAAACGAATTTTGTTGTTTCGATGTCGACTCCATCGTCGATGCATGGAATTCCGAAAACTAATGTACTCTAAAAATCTATTCAAAAATTCGCTTCGATCTAATCACAATTCCCGAAATGTTTAAGTGATAACAGCTAACCTCTACCAGCTTCCCCACCCGCGAGAATTAGCAGAGAGGTATTTCATGCAAGCAGAGCCACTGATATACAAATTATTCCTTCCTGTTGAATCGCTCTATCTATTGCTAAAAGCTGCATTAAAATCTGCTGTGTAGTTCTAAATATTTAAGCGGACACACAGCGGAAACGACTGTACTTAATACTATACTAGCCGATTCAACCGGCGTCGCCCGTAGCCTAAATTGAAACACCGTAGCCATTTATAGCGAAATTTATTAATTTTCAAATAATGTATGAGAATCTGCCCAATTTTATTATCATTTATGATTAGTGCAGCTCCCATAAGTAGTAGCGTTATGATTTATAGCCTACTAGCTGACCCGACGAACTTCGTACCGCCAATATTTTTTCGCCCGCGTGGCGTCTTATCCCGTTACCGCGCCACCCTCTTCTATATTAAGCGTGTATACAGGGTGTAATCGTTAAGTGTGTCCAAGCGATTATTCCGTAACTGTTATAGATATCAAAAAACTGTAAACTGATATCGAAAGTACGTTACCTAATGAGTAAAATGACATTAATAACTTTTTAAAAATCAAACGAGAGGTATCTAAATTTTTTACATTAAACACTCCCATACATTTAGTATGAGATTAGTAGAAAGGTTTTAGTGTCCTTATTTGAAAAGAATATTTTAGCTTAGTACTGATATTAAAGCAAACTGTTTATTAACCTAGCAGAGTAATAAAACTAAAAATAATAATATTTATTTACTTACTAGTATTTTTTTTTGTAGTGTGTTGTTTTTCAGTCTTCTCAAATTAATGCGATATTGAAACACGGTTTATTACTAATTTGAAGTGGTAAGATATTTTTTTTTTTAATTTAAAAGCGTCGTTCTGTATACATATAAACGTTCCTCTTGAATCACTATCTATTAAAAAACCGCTTCAAAATCGATTTAAGCATACATAGCGACGGATAGATAGCGACAGCGGCTTTGTTATGTAATGTAACGGCTATAACCTTCCTTCTATGGGCTATTGAAAACAAAATCATTTTTTCAATTCGAAACAGTAGTTGCCACGTTCATTATCGCGTTGATTATCGCGTTCAACCAACAAAATCTGGGGTAGCTTCTTATTAAATTAATAGGTATTATATTATAGGTATAAGATAAGTAGATTAGGATCAAACAACGAAGATTCGTCCAACTTTACCCACCCTCCCTTAAATATACAAACTCATAGCTAAAGATATACTTACCCACTATTTAGGGGCGCGGGTATAATCCACCCCTGTCCACGACAGACGCTTTGACTGAACTCCAACAATAGTTTGATGGGTAGGGGCTGAGTGGCATGTCAATTTCGACCTGTTTCATACCCCATACCTCTTCACTAAGATGGGTCCTTCTTATGACTGGGTATGTACTGTACAATCAGCTTAAGAAAGAATGTTGTTGGCGTAAATAACTTCGGTAGCCTAGTGGTATGGGTAATAGACTGCTGAGACGAGGTCTCGGGTTCGATCCTAGGTTTACCATGGCACACACCAATGACTTTCACTAATGACTGCCGTGTGTGGCAGAATATGAAGAAATAATGTATAGTAACATCTATTGTACAGTCAGCATCAGAAAGATGTTGACGTACAAAATACTCAAAATTATCTTGATTTAGTTTTTTACCTCCTTCCAGTTGACTGATTGTTCTGATACTTGGCAGACCTTATTTCGGACAATAGTACCATATAAATCAATAAAGTACATTGAATTGCTCCTAATACGAGTGATTTAGGATCATTTTGAGACTTCATTGTCCAGATATTTATGACGCTGACTGTACCATATTCTAGCAAATAAATATTTGATTTGATTTGATTCAAACCTTACACTGAAGCTGAATGTCGAGTGGATTATTTGGACAGTATGCAAGCGTACTACCACCGATACCTTGCTGGTGGAGGTAAAGCCGACAGCCGATGGATTGTACAACAAGACCATTGCTCTTGTTACGGAAGAGATCATGTAAGTTACGGCATGTTTTGTGGAGTGCTAAAAATCATGAACAGGAATTGACTTCGAAAAATAAACTTTTCGGAAGGTGTTTAGTCGTTTTGATTGCCTCAGTGGCGCCGTTAAATCAAAGCACTTACTGGTAATTAGATCCAGGGCTATATTTACATACCGAACCGAGTATTCACAGCCTCTGTTGCGTGGCGGTAGTAAACGTGACTGCCACGCAGGTGCGGGGTCGATCCCCGCTCAGTGCAAATATTTATATGCATGAATATGCTGGCTATTTGCATTGGTCTGGGTGTTTCTATGTATAATATGTATGTATTTACAGAAAAAAAAGTATCTAAGACCCGTTTATCGGGTCCGGCCGTTATGCTCCCATTCCGGGTTGCCCCCGGCCGGTATGCCACCACATTGAAAAATTTGTTATTCCGTTTTGCCCCCGGCCGCGTTGCCCCCATAGTTTCTCCTTTTGTCATGATATTCGATTCAGTACGGTCGAGCAGACAAGTGTTAAAATAATAAATGGAAATGAAGAGTATAATCATGACTGATGTGTGTAGCTATAGCTCGTGCGAGTTAACATGGCACCTGGCCTTGCAAATAACCCTCCTCCCGCTTCTCCGCGCGATGCCCCGCTCTCGTCCTGCAGTAGTGTCCGCGTCACAGTGACTTGTACATTTTAATTTCGTAGTTTTTATTATCAGTTTTTGTTGAGTTTTGTTATTGTTACGTTTGGAACATTTATATTGATTTATTGTCTTGAGTTTTTGTCATAATACTTTATAGCATACAGATTTACTGTATTCTGCATTTATAATATTATTATGGATTTCTTGGATTTTTTGAATTGAATTGATTGGATCATGAAAGATTCCTTTTTTTTAATTCTCTATCTCTGCTAATTTTGATCCAGATTCGTTCTACCGTTGTGTGGTTTAATTAAGTACCTAACAAACATACATCCACGATTTCAATAAATCTCATTAGCAATATAGAATCTTATTACAACGACGGTAATCATCACCGTAGTAAAAACTAAACTAATCCATCAATACTAAAAAAATAATGAATAGAACTTTTTCCCTCTTAGTATGAAAGGATGTAATAATAATAATAATAAGCTCGCCGCAATCGTAAGGATCTGGCGGCATGCTGGATAGATTACAAGAAAGCGTTTGACTCCGTGCCGCATACGTGGCTTTTGAGGGTGCTGGAGTTGTATAAAGTGAATACAACTCTATGTACCTTCCTAAGGTCATGTATGGGACAATGGAGGACGGTTCTTTTCTATCCAGGGTGTCGCCAGGCTTTGGGTAGTGACGAGCCGATAACAATAGAGCGGGGTATTTTTCAAGGGGACAGTCTGAGTCCCCTTTGGTTCTGCTTAGCCCTGAACCCACTTAGTACTTTACTAGTGAATTCAGGGTTAGGTTATAGGTTACGAAGAGAGGGTCAGATGGTATCCCACCTCTTTTACATGGATGATTTAAAGCTATTCGCCCACACCAATTAATTAATAGCTTTACTGAAGGTTACTGAAACATTCAGTAATTCTATTAAAATGGCGTTTGGTGTGGACAAATGTACAGTCATTCATGTAAAGCGAGGGCGGGTGGTGGAGTCGGAGGGTATACAGCTCTCTGATTCCACTAACTTAAGATCACTCCTCGTAACTGAGACCTATAAATACTTTGGTATGTCACAGGCGTTATGCATCAATGAGGCCGACATGAAACAAATGTTACAGGACCGTTTCTTTGGCCGCCTGAAAAAAGTACTTAACAGTCTTCTGTCAGGTGGTAACAAGGTGCGTGCCTGTAACAGTTGGGTCATGCCACTCTTGATGTACTCTTTTGGCATACTCAAGTGGACTCAGACTGAACTCGATACCATCGATAGGAAAGTCCGGGCTCAGTTGACTGCATTCCGAATGCACCACCCACGGTCGTCAGTCATGAGATTGTACATCCCGCGGAAATGTGGGGGTCGAGGTTTTTTAGATGCTAAGACCCTTCATATTCGCGAGGTGTGCAATCTCAGAGACTACTTTCTGAAGTCGAACGTGGACATGCATCCTGATGTAGTCAACGTAGATACCGGGCTCACCCCGCTCGGTTTTGCTAAAGAGAACTGGCGCAGGCCTACAATAGTTAGCACTGACAGCCGCAGGGAGGTATGGCAGAGTAAGGAGCTACATGGCAGGTTCTATCGGGCCCTACACAGGCCCGAAGTAGATCTACTAGCGTCCGTGTCCTGGCTACGTTTCAGTGACCTTTTTGGGGAAACTGAAGGTTATGTCTGTGCAATTGCAGATGAAGTTATTAAGACGAATAACTACCGGAAGTATATCATGAGGGATGGCACAATTGACATTTGTCGAGCGTGTCACCAACCTGGTGAATCCCTCAGGCATATTACTTCCGGTTGTCCTCGTCTTGCTAACGGCGAGTACTTGCACAGACATAATCAAGTAGCCAGGATAATCCATCAGCGACTTGCTCTGAAATACAACCTTGTGGATGTTGAGGTGCCGTACTATAGGTATGTTCCTGAGCCAGTTCTAGAAAATAGTCATATCACATTGTACTGGGATCGATCTATCATCACTGATAGGACTGTTATAGCTAACAAGCCTGACATTGTGGTGATAGACCGATCCGAACGCCGAACATTGATTGTTGATGTCACCATTCCTCATGACGAGAATCTCGTGAAAGCTGAGAAAGATAAGTTAAGTACTTGGACTTGGCTCACGAGGTTGTCGACATGTGGAATGTTGACTCAGCAATCATTGTGCCGATAGTTGTATCAGTCAACGCACTGATAGCAAAGAGCCTCGAACAACATCTAAAGAGGCTCGGGTTGGATGGTTGGGTCAAGGGCCAGATGCAGAAGGCAGTGCTCCTTGATACGGCGCGCATCGTGAGGAAGTTCCTTTCTCTGGAGCCCTAACCACCGGTAGCTTGGTCCCTGTACCCGATGCCGGTGGGGTACTATTTTTTTAATATTTTAAATATATGTTTTATTTTTATATATGTATTTAAAAATGTAATTAATAAGTAAGTAAAGTAAATAAAGAGGAATAATAATAATAATAATATATGTCTTTATTGTACACCAAGAATATAAAAATAGGTACATTGAGAGATACATAATAGGTGGTAAGTACAGATGGCGGCCTTATCGCTCTGCGGCAATTTCTTACAGGCAACCATAGGATGGAGAGAAAAATAGGACAAAAATGTTTTTGGGCAGTTAGGTGTACATATAAATAAGAAGAGAAAACAATAATAATGTAAAAGAAAACGCATAATCATAGTAGCTACCGGTGTAGGTATAGGTTGGTATAGTATATATAATTACAAACATAAACATACATACCATAAATATCACAGAAGATGTCATACTTATTATATTTAAACATACATAAATATACCATATAGTAAAATCTTTACAATTCTACTTTTGTCAGAGAGATAGGTAGTACTCCCTGACTAGTCTTTTAAAAACAAGTAAGGACTGGGCACGCCTAGTAGTCACTGGCAGAGCATTCCACAACCGGGCAGCTTGAACCGAAAAGGATTTGTCGGCAAAATTAGTGGAATGGCTCGGCATTTTCAATCTCAGATTCTCTGATGATCTCAAAACCCTCGAGTGAGTGTTGTGCAAGAATTCAAAACGCTGTTTAAGATAAGAAGGGGTTAAAGGATTGAATAGGATGTTGTACAGTAAGGAGAGAACATGAGCATTCCGGCGAAGGCGTATAGGCACCACTTGAGCTTTCTACGAAATTCAGAAACATGATCATATTTGCGTACCAACATGCCAAGAATACTATTGGTGCTGCCGCGTACACGGTTTTGCATAGACGCACACCGCTTCCTCATAATTGCTTCGAAGCCATCCGTACGCGCTTCTGCAAACATACCTGATTCACTACAGTGCCACGGCAGCCCCACCAGAACCCTAAACGCGTTATTATATTGGACATGCAGAGCACTGTATGCCCGCTGCGTATAGCTAACCCAAAGGCTGCACGTGTAAAAGGATTGACAGTATGCTTTAAAAATCATAATCTTCACTGATTTAGTACATTGTGCACACCTACGGGCCAGCATGTTGCATCGGACAGCACGCGATCTGCGCTCCCTCTCAATGTCACAATCATCTCGCAAGTCGTCGGTGATCCAGTGGCCCAGATACATTGTCCTGTCAACTCTATTAAGGGGTTTTCCATATAGTGAGACTGTGGGCACATCTGAGTATGTCACTGTGTTTGCCTTAAAGATCATAATCTCACTCTTTTTGCCATTGTATCTGAGCCCATGACTCACCGCTTTTAGGGTTTTCGGACATCTATCTTATCTAAAATTGTCTTTTGTTCCAAAAACTCGTTTGAGCTCTGGTAGGTAGTCTAAACTATGAACGAGCAACCTAAGAGTGTTAATTTTCGAAATCAGCATTATTTTAATTTAATTTAGTTCGCGTTTTTCAATCCTTATAGAATATACTCAAAAACTATCCCTATTAATGTCTAAAACGATGATACATAGTATAAAATAAATAAAAGTTAAATTCAAAAACACTTTTGTTCTCAACAGTATTTGCTCAAGAGTTTTGTTACAAAGAAAATGGGAGCAACACGGCCGGGGGCAAACCGGAATAACAAATTTTTCTATGTGGGAGCATACCGGCCGGGGGCAACCCGGAATGGGAGCATAACGGCCGGACCCAATAGAAACGCATTCTAGGTTCTATAATACAAGCTAGTTAAGCTTGCCATTGGTCTAGATAGCGTTGTGTAGAATGTTGAGGATTTTTTATTTTATTTATTGATCTGTGGTATTAGTGACTTTTATTATTATCTCGAAGTCTGAGGACAGTGAGAAGGAAAGGAACGAAGTAATTGAGAAGCTGAAATTTGAACTGTACTTCAGCTTTTACATCTAAGGGGGGGGGGGGGGGGGGCAGTAAATTGATGGACTAAATCTTTTAAGAAGTAATTAATTCTGTATATAGGAACGGCCAGGTGAGGGCGACCTCATCAAGGTCGTCGGGAAGCGCTGAATGCGAGCTGCTTTAGATCGGTAATTCTGGAAGTCTATGGGAGAGGCCTATGTTCAGCAGTGAACTATGTGTGGCTGATATGATGATGATGATGATAGGACAATAATACGTCATACGTCTAACCAATTTAAAACTATTTTACCTTACAATTTCATGCCGAATGGAACAAGTTTACAAAACGACCCGTTCTGAGAAGACTCCGGCAAGAAAGTCAGGGAGCTTTTTTGTATTAACATAACATAACATAAACTCACGCCTGTATTCCCCGAAGGGATAGGCAGAGGTGCTAGCACCCACATTTCGCCAGTTTATGTTTAGGTCCCAATGTAATAGGTGGCGAGCCTATTGCCATTAACCGGGCACTTATAAACCTGCGATAAATACACACATAACTTCGAAAAGCATCGATAAGTCATTGGTGTGTGCCATGGTAAACCTGGGATCGAACCCGAGACCTCGTCTTAGCAGTCCATTACCCATACCACTAGGCTACCGCAGATCTTTGTATTTTTGTATTAGGTATATATATTTAGCAGAGGATGGGTTCTTCCCGGGAAGTCTCCATTCAAGCTTTCAAATCATAGATCTACTATCCACACAAACGTGATTGTTGACACACAATCGTAGGATTAACTACGGAACCACAAAAAGCTTTCAAAAGCTCGACATCAACAACCATTTTTTATGTATGTGAAAAGTTTCGCAATTAACTGTCCTGTCTGTTTACTCTACAGAAATAACTAACTGTGTTCCTCTTGTGTTTGTTCGCACAGTGCGTGCAAAACTCTATAAGCGCGATTCAGGTTTCTTCCTGTTTTCGAGTAGTTTGTGGATCAGACGTTAAAACAAAAGAAATGTAAAATATTCAACAAATGGTGTGAACGTTTTAGAAGATTAGATAGAACCGACATTACCAATATTCCTTCTAATCCCTCCAGCTAAGCCAAATTGTGTGCGCTAGAAGTGTGTTCACGTCGGTAATGTAATGGCCAGGATTCGAACCCAGGACCTTTCGATCGTAAGGCCGACTCCTTAACCACTAAGCTACCGACGCTTCTGACGCTTCATATTTGAATGCTTGTTATTCAATTAGGGTCTAACAGCTGAACAAACCTGCCTCAAATTTTGAACAGAGACAGATTACCTTTTGAGCCGTATAACCCCGTCGTTAACTACACATAGACATAGGCTATATTTATTATCCCGGGAATAGTTTCCCAAGGATTGCGGGAATGGCTTTTCTCTCGAGGTTAGTAGGTGGACGACAGTCGCTTCCGCAAAAGCCACCAAATGATTTGTTTTATAAAAAAGTAATGTTCAGTGCTTTAAAAACTTTTTATTCAACGATAAATGAGATATGACTTTATTTGAGTCAAGGAAGCATACATTTCCATCCAATGACTTTGATTCTTTTATGTCTATGTACCCACGCTTGCCTAAAGCGTAGGCAGAACAATATCTTCAAAATGTTCAAAGATACATATCTAAATGGTAAAGTTTAAGAGTTGGTTTGTATGTGCTAATCTCTAGAACTTATCTCCTGAATGTACCTTTTACACAATGCTGAATGCATCCATAAGACGTCGAATTTCAGGGTGGATTGAGAACAATGGCGATCATTTTCAACAACTAATCAGTTAAGGTGGTACCTTTTCTTATCTCTGAACTTAACAAGATGGACTGGTTGTGTTTGATTACGTTTGGTTGGTCTTGGGACTCTAGGGACTGAGTGCTTGATAGATATATTACAAAAACTGAAAGGTTAAAAATTTAATAAACATCATTTCTATCAAAAATTAGTTTTATGTACCTCTTAAAACGACTACAACAAGGCTCAATAGCTCAGTTGGAAGAGCATTCCCCCTGTAAGGGAAAGGTCGTGAGTTCGAGTCTCACTTGAGCATTTCATTTTTTCCGATGTTTTTCAAACTTAAAAGTTAGACTATAACAATGTTACGCAAGGGTTGCGCTGATTTCAAAAGCGCAGACACAAAATAAAGAAAGAACTTGCGTGATTTTTATTAATATGGGAATTTTATTCATAGATTAATTACAGTTTTTTTACTAAAATATTTACAAGAATATTGATTACTAAAATAATGAAAGTGATCAAGAAGTTCAGGCATCGAAAAAATCCTCCCCATTTATGTCTATTTTTATTGATAACGTGCCCAAAAGTCCCCTTTGGATTTTTAATAATAATTTAATTAGGTACCGACGTGTTTCTGTGCGATTTATTAAAATAATTTAATTACGTATCTATTTTATAATAAGGTAACCGCTTGTACGCGATTTTGATTAAAATTTAATGAGTAATTTATTTACTTTTTCCCCTCGATAAATTCCACGGGAGTCCGGTATTACGTACTTATTTAATGTCGGCCGAAGCCATGACCTGAGCCACCGGTAGCTTATAAACTACATTAAAACATATTTCACTCAGGAACGCGTTTATATCAAATGGATGTAGGTTATTACGACCAAACATAGCCTATGTCCTTTCTCATGGTCTAATCTACCCCTATACCAAATTTCATCAAAATCGGTTCAGTGGTTTAGGCGTGAAAGACAGACAGACAGACAGAGTTACTTTCGCATTTATAATATTAGTATGGAAGTATGGATAACCATACTTCCATACTAATATTATAATAACTGTATACGCTTTTTTAACAAGCTTCCTAATGAAATCAGAGACTTACCTGTTAATAAATTTAAAAATACAGTAAAGAGCAAACTGTGCCAGAAAGGCTATTATAAAATCCAAGAATATTTAAACGATAAACAAGCTTGGAAATGAGCTGTTCGCTCAGCCATACTACTCAAGCAAAACATTGTATCTAGACCATAAGTTTTAGGCTAAGTAAATGTTTTGCAAATAGACCAAAAAAAAAAGCCCGCTGAGTTTCTTGCCGGAGTCTTCTCAGGTCTGGGCCGCGTTTCGAACCGGTGGTCCATTTACTAGTATTAGTTAGTATTTAATATTTACTTTATGTTGACGTTTTGTAAGTGCCGATTTAATGGTCTATGCAAAATAAAATATTTTTGAATTTGAATTTGAACATCCCCAAAAACTGTGCTATCAAATGCCAAAAAAGGTTTTGAAATAAAACGAATACTTTCAGAGATTAGCTTGTTCAAACGTACAAACTCTTTGGTTTTATTAGTAGTGTGTATAGATAGTTATGTAGTGTTGTATATGTATATATTTTTGGGTATTTTTCACCATAGGGACACCCGGAAGTGAACCAAGTCGTATTTTATTCCTATTCCGATCTTTGAAGGTGTGAGGCATGAAAAGATTCGTTTGCAAAAGGGTCCAAGTTATTGGAGTTCGGATGGAAATAACGTTTGCTGTGAGCTCCTTTGATATGATGATACATTTGGGTAGGCAGAGACCATACAATGTAGTGTATAAATTGAATCTTGACTTAACTCTGTCTGGTAGCCATAGTTCTTGTATGTCTGTCAGGTACAAGCCACCAGCTTATATCGAATACATAGGGAAAAATAAAACTTCTCGGGCGGGACTCGAACCCGTATTCCCTTACAGGGTGAATGCCTTGACCAGCTCGGCTAGCGATAAACGTCCGATGGATGTGATTCAAATTTCCCTTCTATTTTTATCTGTCTTTAAAGTGACGGTGGAGTCATCCACTGATGTTCTTACGAACTATCGGAGCCAATGAATGATGTTACATAACATAACACAACATAAACTCACGCCTATATTCCCCGAAGGGGTAGGCAGAGGTGCTAACACCCACATTTCGCCAATTTATGTTTAGGTCCCAATGTAATAGGTGGCGAGCCTATTGCCATTAACTTGGCACTTATAAACCTGCGATAAATACACACATAACTTCGAAAAGCATCGAAAAGTCATTGGTGTGTGCTATGGTAAACCTGGGACCGAACCCGAGACCTCGTCTCAGCAGTCCATTACCCATACCACTAGGCTACCGCAGATTGTTGTTACAATCATGATGTTACAATCATTTTAATTTAACATTGATTTTTGATAACTCCGTCCAAATACTTGAATGAATTTGACAGCATTAAGAACTATACAAATCGAATACATTCTTCTTTATGTTACAGTAGTTCTTTATCGTGAGAGAAATTACAAAAAAGTACTGATTCATTTGATTCGAGACGATAGCTCTGAATATCTTCTAGTTTGTTAGTGTAACTATTAATATAGGTATATAGCTCTAAACACTTCAAGGTATTAACCAAACAATACTCGAAAGTTTTGTAAACAAATTCCACTTCGTTACAGAAACAATTATCCAATATACCTCCAGTTAATGGTTATAATAAGTTCACCAATTTCCATTTCGTACAACGTACTCAGCTTCGTAACGTGTAAGCTTTTTGGGTACATTCCTAGCAATAGTTGATGAAACTACCAGCATTCCTGTATAAAACAATGCTCTATGCTTCTAGTCACATAGTTTATACTGTGCAGCGCGCCGGAAAGTGAACACCATGTATGTAAAAGTTAGGGTACGCGCGCAATGTCGTTTTTTGTTCAGCAAATCGTTGTGTCAAAAGGGTTTGATGAAAATTACTTGTCATAAAGTTTAAAAAGTCTCGTCCACAGTTTGGCTCTGGGGATTGGGAATGTTTTTCAAAACAGAAAAAATAAGAAGACTGATTGGAACTTCAGGTAAAAGTTGCAGACAAGAATATATCGAACAATATTCTATGGCTTATATATACAATTTGCCTAATAACGGAGCTACGATACACCAAATCAAATCTTTGTTAAGTCTTATACAAACAAACATATTCGAGATACTATAAGTTTTCCTGTTTTTAAGACGCATGTTTTAAACTATATCCACAGCCTCGGTGACGTGGCCCTAGTGAACGCGACTGCCACGTAGGAGACGTGGGTTCGATTCCCGGTCAGTGCAAATATTTGTATGCATGAAAAAAAGTATCTAAGTATGTTTATCCGCATTCTAGATTCCATAGCAAAAACTAGCGGTGTGTAAAATGTTGTGGAGTTGAGTACATTTTTTTCTTCAAAATCTCGTTTTCTCAATAACCGATATCCACGCGGACAACAACTTGTGGTATATATATAAGTACGTATTACGAACTCTTAGTTAAGTATACAGTAAATATAAATAGCTTGTAATAAAGGTAAATACTGGACGGTATATTGTTGTTTTACACAATTTTCTAATAGTAGGTAAGCAAATAACACCAAAATATTTGTCCAACAAAAACAAAACGGGACATAACATCGTTAAACGCGTGTAGGGATAATAAATGTGTTACAAAATTCGCAAACTCATTTGGAACAAAAAACAAACGTTTTACAATATCACATATTCCATGTTCTGTTTCCGTGTTCCAGTTTTCACATTTTAGCGGTAAAATCGCTTACACAGCTCATATGGGTCTGATAAATTGAATCGTATATAAAACAAAATTCATTTAGCGACGGCCTGCGGCTAGCATAAAAGAAATTAAATTGTTAAATATCTGAACGAGAAAGTGCTTCTAATTTTATATGTACGCCTGTTTCCCTTTGGGGTAGGCAGAAGAAATAATATTAGGTACACGTATACCTATTAAGTTTCATGGTGCTATCTCTGAAAATTATAAACTTTTATTCAAAACTTCATACCCTATTTGAACCTTTTGAAGCCTACTTTTTCAGGATGATAGGTAGCTTCCGTGGTCAGACGGCAGTTGCTCCCATAAAACAAATAAATAAATATTCTACCACATTCCACACAACGCTAACTAGACTAGCTTAACTAGCTTGTGTTATGTAATCTAGAATGCGGATAAACATACATAGTTTTTTTTTAAATACATACCGATACATACATACCAATGCAAATATACATATTCATGCATACAAATATTTGCACTGAGCGGTGATCGAACCCGCCCACCGCCACGCTACGGAGGCTATCGATAAAAGCCACATAAGCCAAACCAGGAGGATGAGCAAGTGGACCACAGGCCCCGTTATTAAAGTCTCAAATGCAACAGAGAAAAACGATAACATGATGATGGTTAATAATAGATTTAAGGCTTTTAAAACGTTCTTGCGACAAAATAATCGCACGTTTAATAAACTCACGACAAAACGCAAATGCATGCTTTAGATTACTTCATTAGCGAGGTGTACAGCGATTGTTTGGTTTTACTTTGACTCCTTTGCATTTTTGTGCACTTAATTATACTTCGTGTACCAAGCAACAACACTTTGATGATATTGTTAGGGTTTTTAATAAAAAAATATTTAATCTACTATATAAAAATAAGTCGGGTTCTCCTTCCTGACGCTATAACTTCAGAACGCACGAACCGATTTGGCTAATTTTGGTCTTGAATTATTTGTGGAAGTCCAGGGAAGGTTTTTACGTTGAGAAAAATTCGAATAATTGCCGAGAACCAACATCCACGCGAGCGGAGCCGCGGGCAAAAGCTAGTTTTCTTTAAAAAAATGTTATGTTTCCATTCAATACCGAGTGAAGAACATAAAAGTTAGCTGCGTCATTCGGTTTTACCTGTATTACTCGATTATGCTTGGTTATATTGGTAGGAGGGTGCGGTATTTTTTTTTTTTGGAAGGTTTTGTCGCTTTGGAAGCACATCGCCCAGATATTTAGGACGCTGACTGTACTTACTTGCAAATGCTTGGGTAATAAATGGCTAAAAGGTTGTATTAGCCCAAGATTATAAGAATAAGTAATTATCAGGTAACATTGATCAAGAATGTTCTAGACACGGTAGTCTAATGTAACACAAATGTCCCTTATTTATTGTACAAATTTTGACCCGTTTTACCTACTCTCAGGTAAACCAGAAGGCCTCTTTTCTCTTCTTTTTTTTTCAAAGTGCCCTATCGGTCTAATTGGTAGTCAAAGATTAGTCTAAACCCATTAATATCGAACGCTACGATAAGGTAAAAGTGTATAATTATGTAGCAGTAATAAATTAAAACTAGTTTATGTAAAAAAAACAAATATGTAAGGTCAGCGATAAAAATGGTAGGCTTAAATAATATGAAGCCTATTTGGACAGTAAAGACAAAAGCAGACGTTGAGATGTTTTTTATGCCTACTCCGAACTGTGTAAATCCGGGTGAATACGAATATTTCATACATGCATTTATTAGGAATTTATCAAATAATAGCTGGTTTGGAAAATAGTCAGCACACAATAATAACCCTATACAGGAACTCTTGTCGACGACTGTACAAACTTACGTGTTTCAGATGATATGATGTGCGAAAATAATCCTTACCTGAAACAGAAGAGGATATATAATTAGTCAGCAATTACAAAAAGAGACAGCTCAGTGAAGTGTATAAGACATTGTTCAGGCAGGCATTATGTTAGGTTAAACTTTGGGGTTCATAAGTGGTTCAGTCAAGTGTAACAAATAATACAGGTAATTGAATTTGATTTGATTTTAATTTCATATAATTTAATTTCTTTATTTGACTTGATATTATTTGATTTTATTAGATTTTGTTTGATTTTATTTGACTCGATTTGACGGAATTTCAATTGATTGTTTAATTTAATTTGATAAACTAACCGTAGATATAATACGAATATTGTTACTAACAAATTGGGCCCTGTTGCCATCAATAAAATGAATTTATTTTTATATATAAACTGAATACCATCGTATTTATTCCCGGCAGGGTCGAATAGGGCCGTTAGCTCTTCTCATGTCGTAAACGACGACTAAGGGACAGACTCCATCCGACAGTAAACATATAGCCCATGCAAAAGTTCCCACTTGACAGTAATAGGCTTACAATCAATTAACTGGTACCGAAAACTACAGTTCGCGAAATTTGAGTGGTGTTAACATACCTCTACCTACCCCTTCAGGGATTTGCAGACGTGTATATAGTAAACTGTTTATATACTTATTTTTAGTTTAGTTTATATACTACTAGCTGACCCGGCGAACTTCGCACCGCCAATAATTTTCCACCCGCGTGGCGTCCGATCCCGTTCCCATGCACCGATACAATGATACAGTTATCTAAACATTGCGTATATGCCGATGCCGGCCGAATTTGTTGACTGTAATGATCACTGCTCCGATCCCTTGAGTAGTAGCGTGATGATATATAGCCTATGTGTTATTCTGATGTACAAGCTATATTATTCTAAAGTTTCATGAAAATCCATTGAGTAGTTTTTACGTGAAAGAGTGACAAACATCCGTTCATACATAAATCCATCCATACTCACAAACTTTCGTGTTTATATACATATTAATATCTTATCTTATACCTTTAAATGAGCAATTCTTGTATATATATAATTGGAATCTCGGAATCGGCTCCAACGATTTTCATTAAATTTAGTATACAGGGGGTTTCGGAGTCGATAAATCGATCTAGATACGATACCTTTTTAAAAAAAATATAAAAAAAAACCGAGCAAAAGTAAAATATCGGTAAAACCAGATATTTATATATAGGACATGTCAATTTGACTTCACTTACTAATACTTAACATAACATAAACTCACGCCTGTAGTCCCTGAAGGGGTAGGCAGAGGTACTAGCACCCACATTTCGCCGGTTTATGTTTAGGTCCCAATGTAATAGGTGGCGAGCCTATTGCCATTAACCGGGCACTTATAAACCTGCGATAAATACACACATAACTTCGAAAAGCATCGAAAAGTCATTGGTGTGTGCCATGGTAAACCTGTGATCGAACCTGAGACCTCGTCTCAGCAGTCCATTACCCATACCATTATGCTACCGCAGATTACTAATACTTATAATATACTTATAAGGGAAATATAACTGAAAGCAAGTCTAACAAAGACCGTACCTCCTAATACCCCGTATATTGTCCTGTCCCTCCATCGTACCCTCTAAGGCACTCCCTTCAAGAGAACAGTGTCACAACAGACGTTTCAATATGATACCTATAATGATTCTTATTCAGAATACGTGCCCCCGATCCAATATATTCTAAGTAGGATCACCAACAGACTTGTAGATTATGGGACAGTTTAAAAAAAAATCAATACTAATATTATAAATGCAAAAGTAACTCTGTCTGTCTGTCTGTCTATATTTTTTGCTTTCACGCCTAAACCCTCTGAACCGATTTTGATGAAATTTGGTATAGGGGTAGATTAGACCATGAGAAAGGACATAGGCTATATTTGGTCGCGATAACCGACATCCACGTGGGTGGAGCTGCGGGCAAAAGCTAGTAAACTATAAACGATTTGAGAGTCGCAATGGATTTTAAAATAAAACAATGTTTCCAGTAAAAGAAAGTGAAAGTTGCTAAGATATATTTTTTGCCAAGATTTTATAATTTTGAGTATCAATGTAAGTACATATAGATGTATACCCGTGATTATGGCTAACGATAGTGTAAATACAAAAATAATAAGTCAAAAATAACGTGACTGTATCACGTTATTTTTGATATCCGTTATGATTTACGGCTTTCTTTAAATATAACTCTCAAAAAAATAAGATGTCACGAGCAAAAAGCTATGTTTCGTAATTTTAATTTGAGAGAGAGAAGAAAAAAGAAGATAAAAAAGATAATGAGTAACATAGTAGTTTAAATAATGTACCGTCTTATATAAGACAAATTGTACGCTATAAAATGGGGTAATTAATTAAATATAACAGGTAAAATATAGGTTTGTAATTGGTAACACAAAACCGCCTAACCCACAGAGAAACTGATTCTGAGTTCGTGATTTGTGTAACACAAAATTTATTCGTGGAAATATTCAGTTACATTTTAATGAGTAAAGTTCTCTAATGAGAAATTATTATGCCTGGCGATTGATTAAAGGAATCTCTTGCGTGAGAGCACGGGCTATTGGCTCAATATATTATTAACTACGCTGCAACGTAATATGACCTTTGAAGAATCTGAATAAGTTTCATTTTCTTTTAAAAGATTTATTATGTATTTTTAAAATCATAGGGATGTGGCAGAATCTAATTACAGGTCTAGATACGAGTGCAAATCCCGGTTATATTTAAAGCTTAAAACCCTCAGTTGTCTCTTCTACATTTCCTTATTAGTTATATTTAGTTTGCTTTACAGAAGTAACTGTTAATTTACACGCATAAGCCGGAAGGAGAGTTATAGAGTGTCATTCGTCAACAGGACGGTACAGCTTACAGGTGAAGTTTATACTTGGAAGATTCCCACAATTGGAACTTGACAGATAGAAAGTCTTAAAATAGGCCAATATGATGGTCACCCTATCGTTCAGAATGTTAGTATAAAATTCGTGCGCTGCACATGTAAGGAGCATTCCGCCGGGATGGTTCGCGCCTCGCCGTGGTTCATTTTAGCGCTCTAGCGCGTCTGCTCACCTCTTTATTATACAGCTACCATTTTAAATTACTGGTATAAACGGTATAGTGAAGAGGTATTATTAAAAACACCTATGACTGCTGTGAGACCAGCACTTTTCTACGGCAGCGAAACTTGGACAGTGAAGAAAACGCATGAACAAAAACTTCATATAGGACTTTTTTGTGTGTATGTGGCAATGGTTGGGACGGGTTACTCTTAAAGACAAGATTCATAATGAACACATTAGGGGATGCTTCTAGACCGCCCAGATAGCTGAGCAGATAAAATCAAAGAGTTCAGACTTCTTCTTCCTCGAGTCAATGGGTATCTGGTATATTTAAACTTCTGGGTCAGCCGGGGTGCGAGGGATATGTCGAAGACAACCTCACCAAGACCCTCAGCCAGCGTGCGGTTTTAGTTGGTTCGAGTCCGACATAACCTTTAACCCCTATAACCCTTCCGGCCCCGGCGGTGGAGGTATCCGTGGGGATTTCTGCACGAAAAATTAATTATTTAGATTACCTTGGTGTAACTAAATTTAATAGGCAGTAAATAAGTGCAGTACCATACAGTACCCCCGAGTCCTCTAGATAAAGTGACATTCTATTGGCGATATCGCCTGTAGCATAGAATAAATAATAAGTACTCAGTAGTAAGTTCATTTATTAACCTACCTCACTATTTATCGTATTCGAGTCCCTCCGGAACGGGTGCATCAGGAACTGGGGCCCTCGGGTACGAACCCACTATAATTATCGAAATGTCACGTGACTTATTGATGAAAAATAGAAACGAAATCGTAATTCGAAACGAACGAATGAAACGAAACGAATGTCACCTCATTACAGACATTGAAATTGAATAAGGACTTTCATCATCATCCACATAAAGATGTTAGTCCTGATTGCATCCCAGGTCTCCGTGCCATCGGAGCTCAGGGTCCGCCTTCCGGCTCTTCCTCCTCCACTTCAAACGATCTTGGGCATCCAAGGTAGTGAGACCGTTTGCAAGCATGTCACCCTCCACGACGCCAAGCCTGCACTTCCTGGGCCTACCCCTTCTACCTGGACCCGGTGTGGGCGCCATTGCCATTTGGTGTAATTTGTGTGTAAACACAAATTCATTATGGACTTTATAATGACAAATAGTCAACGAAGGGGAACGTTTTTAATCTATCTACAATTCATATTCAGTATTGTAACAAGTAAAACGGCCATTTTGTTTTGTAAAAAACAAGATGGCGTCGACGTGTCATACTATAAAGTACATGAGTTATAGATTTTTGATCAACCCCATGCTACTAACAAATTGAATGCTGGACGGAATTAATCCTACGACTATGGCTCCCCATGTCACCTATTATGCGACAAGACTGGCCATCAAAAAAGGTCCCCTTGCCTACATCGCGAGTGTTATGACCCAACAATAGGAATAACGACATTCGTAAACTAAGTTACTGGCAAATAGTATTGATGTGCATTGAGCAGTGAGGCTAACAATATGTCACAAATAGTATGTATGCAGATTTTATTTTAATGATTTGGTCAAAACTGTGACATACAAAAAAATCCTGTTACATTAGTGTGACATCCTGGTGTAACTGCTAACCCACAATTCAAAAAATCTAATTAAAATTTCGATTGGTGAAGACTGGCATTGAAAAGAAGAAGAATACAAAAGCCAATGTGACTACGGCCGTTCTCAATAACATACTGACAGTTAAAGATGGATCGCATCTACGGATAAAGTGCTCGGCTGTTTAAATTCAAAACATAGTAACTCCTATTTCACACCAATTTTGGAAAATAAAATTATACCGCGATGCGCTTTCCCGCAAAAAGTTAGTTACCATGTTTTAAATTTAAACAGCCGATACGTCAAATTTGACTGTTGCGATCTTTCTTTAACTGTAAGTATGTTATTGGGAATGGCAATATGTACACTAAAATGCACACAGTTTGAAACCATTAGACTATAATAATTGAGTACTACCCAAGTAGCAAAAGCTTCTATAACTAAGACGTTTTATCACCAAACAGTAATATAGTAGGCCTATAAAGGTAACCATCGTGACTGCTTGTACTCTAAAGGTTTTCAACAGAGCTGTTTGGTCCTATAAGATAAAAGAGCATCTAAGTCCTTTAAATTAGCTCTTACAACGCTTATAGGACTATACAAAAGAGTATTTAAAGTGTTGCTCTATAATGGGTATAAAATTTGCGATTATAGTACTATTTAATACTGCAGACAACCTTAATGACACTTTTAAATATCTATTTGGCACTAATAATGCATCAAAATTACTTTTATAATACTAGTACTGTTGCAGTATCAGGAACTCTATTACAAGACAAATTTGCACTGTAAAAGTACCTTGCACAACCATTTTGTAACGTTGTAGCGTTTTAATAGCTTCCTAAACATGACTATGGGGCTAGTTCTGTAAAAGCCATTAAAATTCTTCTATAGTACTTAATAGTACAAAAGTGACTCCTGGTGCATTTTCTAAATAACTTATATTTTAAATAGCTCTTTAAGTGAGTTTGTGTTACTGCTACAAGGCTAAAGCATGATATAAAAGCACTAAAATCTAAAATGGCTGCTGTTTTTTGTCATGGTAGCACATTAGCAAGCACGGCTGGAGCCAATATGTACTATAGCAGCCATAGTCGGAAGAAGTTCTTATTTTATTAATAAAAAAATAATTAAAACATGAAAGTCATGAGGGCGCATGGTCAAATTTGAAATCAGTATAATGACTTTAGCGACACAATTATTTTCGCAAGTGCAAGTTACCGCAGATTTATGGTCCATGAATGTATTATTCTGGTAAAGCAATGGTAGATATAATGACATTAAACATAAACTTTCCGATATTAATTTGTTTTCTTGAAGAACACTATATATTATATACTTATACCTTAACACGCACGAAGAAAATGGCAAACAAGTGTGATAAAAAAGATCATTGGAATCGTTTACGGTGCAAAATAACACTATAAACACGTTTTGGTTACTTTTATAGAGCAATTTTGTCAAAAAAACGTTGCAAATAGCGCTATTTTAGTACTGAAAAGCGTTTCTTATCACTCTTTAATTTCAACTACAGACCTAATTTATCACCGTGACAGCCTTTATGTAATGTTTATAGAATAAATCAGTGATAAAACTAGGGCCTATTCGGGGTTCTGTAAACATTTAAAACACTAATATAGTGCTTATCATGAACACTAATTAGCACGTTCTAAAACGTTCTCAGGTTTTTTATAGTACCAGATTTTGTTACTTGGGTAGCGGACCCGGCGAACTTCGTACCACCAATTTTTTACTGCCAGCGTGGCTTCCCATTCCGTTCCCGCTACACCCTCGACTATATAAAGCATGTATTATACATATAAACCTTCTTCTTGAATTACTCTACCTACTAAAAGAAACCGCATCAAAATCTGTAGCGTAGTTTTGAAGATATAAGCACACATAGGGACATAGGACACATCAACCGTTGCCGCCTCATAACATAACCTCTCCCTGGATTTTCTCCATTCTTCATACCGTATACCTATTTATCGATTTATTGATACTTAACAACCCTGGGTTCGCCCTCCATTTATCTATTTTGGTTTAGGTATTTCTTTACACGATAACGGGAGTGATGCATCTGGGTGATACATCACGGTAGGAAAGCCTAACCATTAATTTTATAATAATTAATGACAATTAACTTACGATGTTTAATTTAAAATTGCTATATTCGTATATTACATCGTAAATTGTACACGTATGACATGTTCAAGTCTCAAGCTTTTAATTATAATCAGCTCGGCGAACCTTGATCCCTATGACAGTTCATACTAGTGACGGGTCGTGTCGATATATCGCAACTTTTTATAGGCAAAGGCGTGACTTGCATTCAGCCACATCGATAAACATGTTTTTAAAATATAATCTACATTACTATAATTATAATGCTTGTTATATTTACAAGTATCCGTGTATTTGTATATGGGGTTGCCAATATTCCGATGCAGAGGTAACATGGTCGGACTGTATAATTTTAATGTGAATTAAAATTTTAGTTATAGCAACACTATCTGATCTGTCACTACGCTAGTACTGTCAGTTCGCTACGCCAGTACGAGTGCTAACGCCTTGTATGCGCCACGTGTTTTGTTGTGTCAACGGAATCCTTTGTTTATTACTATTGTTGTTTTCTGTTTTTGTTATTGTTGCTGTTTTGTTTTTGTTGGTGTTTCAAAATGCCGAAAAGACTGAGAAAAACTGTACTCAACAGTGAAACGCGGGAGTTTGTTGTACGCTTGCGTTACTATTTTGCTCGCGAACTACAAAATGGCGGACCTTTGTTGCCACTTGACAACGTACGCGACCGTGTTGCTGATGCTTTGGGAATTGGCAAAGCTACCGTTTCCCGAATTACAAAGGAGAAGTTCGGCGAATCGTCGATGGAGGAGAACAAATTATCAACTCCAAAGAAGAAAAAACATAATAGGGCACGACCCGTAACTAACCCCGATGATTTCGACATGGCAGCGATACGAAACCATATTTACGGCTATTATTTTCGAGGTGAACTGCCGACTTGCACAAAATTATTAGCGTCGCTGAAATCGGCTGATTTATTTAAAGGTGGATTCACTTCTCTCAGACAGGTTATAAAAAAATGTGGATTTCGTTATGGGAAGTGTGACAAAAGAAAAGTGATAATGGAGCGGAAGGACATTGGATTGATGAGGTGTGATTTTCTACGACAAATAAAAAACATCGAGAACTAGGACAAGGTGGTTTATCTGGACGGAACGTGGCTCAACGCCAATCACTCAGTCTCCAAAACATGGACAGACGACACAGAGAAATCCTGTACCAAAGCACCAGAAGGCAAGGGCCAGCGTTTGATTATCTGCCACGCTGGCACAGCCAAAGGTTTGGTACCTAACTGCTTGTGGGCCTTCAAATCCGTGAAAACAAGTGATTATCACGAAGAGATGAATTTTGAGACTTTCAAGAAATGGTTCACAAAACTATTAGACAATTTAAACGAGCCCCACTACATTTTAATGGACAACGCCCCATACCACTCTGTGCAAATTAATAAAGCGCCTACCGCGAACAACAATAAAGGCGAAATAATAGAGTGGCTGCAAAACAATGGTGTGGCAGCTAATACTCAAATGCTGAAAAAGGAATTAGTTAGATTGTTGAACCTTCATAAACAGCAAACAAAGAAGAAATATTTCTTGGATGAGATGGCAAAATCAAAAGGGCACACCGTGATTCGGCTACCGCCCTACCACTGCCAATATAATGCAATCGAAATGATATGGGCGCAGATCAAAAGTGGGTTGATTTGTATTTATTTTAACATGTTTTTATTTAGGTCACTGGTGACTGTCTAGTCGGCTAGTACTATTTAAAGCTATTTTATTTCACTAGCAAATTGCATTTTTATTTTTATCCATGTGCTTATATCAATTACACACTTTTAACGTACAAAATTATGTACTTATAATGTACTTACCCCGATCTCGCTCTTTGACTTTGCATCATTTTCAATCTAAACCATTATTGTTTCAGGTTGTGCAGCCAGGCTTAACACCACTCCACCATTCACAGCTAATAAAATGCTTACGTTGCTACAAGAGGCATGTAGTCAAGTGACTCCGGACAATTGGAGGAAAGTGGTTGAAAAGACGAAAAAACTATGCTTAGATGATTGGAATCGAGACGTGCGATACGACAATATAGTAGACCAGCCGTTTTTAATAAACATAGGAGAAAGCAGCTGCAGTTCGGATTCCGAGTCTGAGACGCAATCGGTGACACCATTGTCAGATTCAGATTAATGTATATTAAAAAATCATAAATAAACCGCTTTTGTTTTATTTGAGTAGGTATATACAATAAATTTGTTAAATCTCCTTTATTTTATTATCGCAAACAACTTAAATGATTATAAATCTGACACTAAGAGCGTAGGTGCTCTATTGATGTATTTTGTACACTCGTTTCCATTTTCGATATTTGTTTATCGATACTTTTCCGCACTAGTCGATATCTTCCAAACGGAGTAACTTTTGCAGGACGTCAACGTAAAGTCTGATTGAGATAATTTCTTGTAAGTGTTAATAATTATTATAATTCCAACGGGATATTATTGTAATTGCATATATCTGCCTAAAATTAATAAATATCATTTTTAGACACCGCCAATTCGATTATAATATAACGGTGACGCTACTACAAGGTTGTGTCGTTGGAATAACTGTCAGTGTCATAGGGATCAAGGTTCGCCGAGCTGATTATAAGCTTACAATTAAACTATTTTCAGACAGCTCCTATACCGCAATCCCAAGACCTTTTTGCTGGACCCAAATCAACACATCACAAGAGTTCCTTCACTAAAACAGTCTAAAATTTCACGAAGTTAATAAATTTACATTGTTTGGCGAATAGCGAACTTAATTACTGAGACAATAAGCCTGTCCAGTGACACTATTTAGGGATGAATAGGGCTTAACATAAAGGCTCCCGGCATAGGAAAGGGCGCAATCTAATTTAACAAAAAAGGATATCTTGTACCCTTCCGGTGACATGTCGTTGAAATGGATAGGCAAAATGCTAGCGAGGTTGGCGGTTCTGTAAAAGAACTTGACATTTTGTTGGGTCCTGTATTGTCGTTTTGTACAATATATTCCGATATTTGTGTATATCGACAAATTCCTACGACCTTTTCTTAAAGCTGGTATGTGTGAAACTCTGAACACGAAAATTTGTATCATGCTTTTTGTACACTGTCCATGTTGGTAGTTTCAACAATTCCTCAAACAATGAATGCGAAAGTGAAGTTTGCACTCGTAGTAAGTTTAAACTTAACATTGCAATTATTTATAAAACCCACATTATTTTTTTGTTTGTCATAAAACCCGAAAATATCACTTTATTACCCATCCTATACCCATAATATATCTGCGGTAGCCTAGTGGTATGGGTAATGGACTGCTGAGACGAGGTCTCGGGTTCGATCCCAGGTTTACCATGGCACACACCAATGACTTTTCGATGCTTTTCGAAGTTATGTGTGTATTTATCGCAGGTTTATAAGTGTCCGGTTAATGGCAATAGGCTCGCCACCTATTACATTGGGACCTAAACATAAACTGGCGAAATGTGGGTGCTAGCACCTCTGCCTACCCCTTCGGGGAATACAGGCGTGAGTTTATGTTATGTTATTACCCGTGTACTATTTATACTATTTACTATTTATGTATTACCAGTCTTACTACTAGTAGTAACACCGGTAATTGAGTCACTCTTCTTGCTATCAACAACTTAATTCCGAAATTTCGTACAAAATTGTCCGCCCAAACCTATTTCGGCAGGGCCTCGAATATTTCACTTTTCTTCAAAGTAAACGTAAATAAATATGTCACACATCTATACGATATTCGTCCAGCCATGTCTCTCAGTTGAATACCACCCGTTTGAGTTGCTTTTTCAGAAAAACCACTGGCTATGAATCCCTTCGCGCTTTCTTTCTCTCAATGTGAGAAAATTCTATTGGGGAAATAATTTCTATCTACCCTTTTGTGGAGCCTGATGAAAGGCGCTTAAGTGCTCGGAATGTTCAAAAATTACTCGTTTTGTAGATGGTACGTAAATTATTTTCGATACTGCTGGCGACTTTATTCTATCGCAACACGATTTGCTTTGAGAAAACGGGGGAGTATTCTCAGAATCAATCACAGTTATGAGTTTATTTGGTTTTACAAATATCATTTGACATGAGTTTATTCTCTTATTATTATTTCCTTGTGTCATCAGTCGTCAGCGTCGCCGATAAAGTGACGTTCTGTTAAAGATAACGCCAGAGGAAACGTTACGAAAACTATTAATGTGACTACGATATATTATATACTAATATTATAAAGCTGTAGAGTTTGTTTGATTTGTTTGATTGAAAGCGCTAATCTCAGGAAATATTGATTCGAATTGAAAGATTATTTTTATATTGAACAGTCAGTTTATCGAGAAATGTTATAAGCTATATATTTTTACGAATGCTGTCCCACTGGGACAGTTCTAGAGACTGAATTCAGCAAGCGGAGTCGGTTACTGTGGCATGCTTTGGAAGAGGGGAAAGAAAATAAGAATACAATAGTAATATATGGGATTTTAGCTTCGAACAGTCGGTCACGAATCATTTGTTGTATTCCATTTTATTGCATATTCGTTGCGATTGAGATAATGGCTTCTAGAGATTTCTATTGTGATCGCGACCGTTGTTTCCGCAGATAAAACTGATACAAAACACGAATTAGTCGGTATCAATATCGAACTGAACAAAGGACGGACATGAAGTGAGGAGTTTGAGTGCGACATTGTTTGTATGATACCGTTTTTGTTGTTTTAAAAACACCGATTGACTGGCTAGTATTTTTTGTAAACTATATGTAGGATGAATCCGTTCAGCCCTGATTGCGTGAAATAGGAACAAAATTAATACTAACACGTAAATATTCTACCTACTTGTCCTGCTGTAATTTGTTGGTGTACAATAAAGAGTTGTATATCTATCAAAGTCCAAAATCAAGTCAAAGTCAAAAATGATTCATTCTGCATAGACCATTAAATCAGAACTCACAAACCGTCAATCCATACTAATATTATAAATGCGAAAGTAACTCTGTCTGTCTGTCTGTCTTTCTGTCTGTCTGTCTGTATGTTACGCTTTCACACCTAAACCACTGAACCGATTTTGATGAAATTTGGTATAAGAGTAGATTAGACCTTGAGAAAGGACATAGGCTATGTTTGGTCGCGATAACCGACATCCACGCGGGCGGAGCCGCGGGCAAAAGCTAGTTTAAAATAAATATTAAATACTAGTTTACCTGAGAAGACTCCGGCAAGAAACTCAGCGGGCATTTCTTTTTTGGTCTATTTACTTAGTCTAATACTTATGGTCTAGATACTTGAGTAGCAAAGCTGAGCAAACAGCTATCCATCTATCTATCTATAAGTATTCTGGACTTAGACTGGTATAGGCATATTTTACCATGGGAATGGTTTTTTGTTGGTTGTAAGAATGGGATCAGTGGGCGGGTCTGTGTGATGTTTAAAGTAAACTGAAAAAAATAAATCCTACCAGATATAAACTGCAAAACCTTAATCAGGTAAAATATTCCTACTAATGCAAATAAACCTTGTCAAAACCATAGGTACAATATGGTCGCAATTGAGATTGTTTATGCGAATGTTGTCACAACCAGACTGCTGAAAAACAAACAGAACCAGTTTAAATACTAAAATACCATGAAATAAATCGCAACAAAATCCGTCGAAAATAGTTTTATTTCAAAAAAGACACCAGAATAGGCTCCCATCCTGTTGATTTAGCCGCGAAATGAAAATAAAATTGTGGGAGATTAGGTTAGCAGATTTATGGAGCGAAAAAATTGGTTAGTGATTCTATTACGGCTGAAAGCGTTACAGGCAAAGAGTTAATAAACGTACCTACATGTAACAAGATGAGTTTATAAACGTGAAGGAAAATATGAGGGAGGGTTGCCCTTCTATCATAAACGTTTTGGTAGAAATTTTCAATCTTGCTCGACCTAAATAATGTGTAATATTAATCTATTTTACTTGGATATTTTTCATTTCATACGTGAATAGACGTTTATGGTTTTACGTGTTTGTAAATATAATAAGTATTTGTTATCAAAGAGAAGTAGATTTTTTGAACGTTGATGATTTTTTTTTTTGAGAAGCGCAATTGACATGCCGTCGCGGTAAACCGATTCTTATGCATTATTTTTTTTAAAGAATATTAACAACCGATATCACTAATATTCCCGCAAAATTGCTAGTGCTAGGAGTGGGTTCACGTCAGTAATGTAATGGCCAGGATCAAACCCGGGATCTCTCGATCATGAAACCGACTCCTTAGCAACTAAGCTACCGATGCTTCAGCTAGGAGTGGGTTCACGTCAGTTTAGTGTAATGGCCAGGATAGACATCTAACTGAATGATTGTCATGCCGTGATACATGACGGCATAACAATAACGTCATACGTAATATTTTTTGTGCAAGTTTTTTTACTTTATTCGTTTTTATTCATTAGATACTATACATTTTGATGTTTCACATCTGTGGGGCATCTAGTGACGGTAATTTTTTTTATACTGTCATAGGTGATTAGCATACAGCATGTGTATTCTACACAAGGAATATCAAACAGGTACTTTTTGTTAAGCATCAACAGTTGTATTAGTATGGGTAAGAGCTTTACATAATTGTAAGGCTGCCCCTTAAGGAGGAAGGGGATTTTTTTTTCTATAAAAAGGTATATTGTGTATAACATACTTTTTTTATACAGGACACGTCAATTTGACTTCACCTCGCCTGATGGTAAGCTAAAGGCTAAGTCTCGGAAAGAGAGTCACCATCGTAAACATGTACCATGTTAACAGTGGTGGCACTCAGCTTGACGGCCTCATTAGATGCCTTTTCACGCCCCGCTTATAGGAAACAAATAAACAACACCCTCTTAATGGTAAGTCCCTTACCAGTAAGAGGGTGTGAGTTATATAATATGCACGTCTTCGTGCATTTGAAGGAGGTTGAATATTTGACACAAATATTCCATGGATATAGGTCGTAGGTAGCAGAAAAACGACGTACGAGTATAATCTATTTCTAATAGATGGTTGGTACCATCTACACATTATAATAAACTAAATTTGATCCTGGAACAGAGTTGATGCGGAAGGCGGAGGATCGGGTGAAATGGCGCACAAAGAATATTAGAACCTACGTTACTAATATTCCTTCTAACCCCTCCAACTAAGCGAGATTACTTGTGTTAGGAGTGGGTTCAAGTCTCAAGTTCTCTCGATCGTAAGGCCGACTCCTTACCACTACCGACGCCTATGACCAGCAGTGGACTGCGGTGGGCTAATTGATTGATTGATTGATTAAGATTTGATCCTTTGAATGTCGTAGAAGGCGACTGAGGGATAGGGGTGTTCTCCATCCGACAGTAAACATACAGCCCAAGACTACAGTAGTAGTTTAACGGGTTCGCCCCCCCCCCCCCCCTCTCTATTACGTGAGGCCGAAAATTATAGTGAAATGTGGCTATTAATATATCTCTGGCTATCCCTTTGGGAATTTACAGGTGTGAGTATATGTATGTATTCATTAATTAATTCAAGCTTCGGTACCTTAGTAGTTAAGGAGTCGGCCTTACGATCGAGAGGTCCCGGGTTCGAATCCTGGCCATTACACTACCAACGTAAACCCACTTCTAGCACAACCAATGTTGCTTAGTTGGAGGTGTTAGAGTAAATACTAGTAATTTCGGTTCCTATAAACTTTAAAAAAAAAATCTACACAATTTCTCCAGATATCTATGTAATCGTAAATATCCAACAGTATTACATTTCTTAGGTATTTTTAATATCCTCGGTTCAACTATGTCGTCCGTACAATAGCGGCAGGTGATAACAAAAGATCCTTTATACCAATGCCCATTTTTTGCCAAGCTCTCAACGGCAGGTAACAAAACTTCGCCTATACCTTGGGACACGTATGTTGGACTTTATCGCAGGATAAATGAGCCCCTCTATAATAGTATAAGTAACTAGTTGTCCCGGTGAACTTCGTACCGTCAATTTTTTCCTGCCCTCGTGGCGTCAGATCCCGTTCCCGCTCCACCATTTAGGAGGATGAAAAATAGACGTTGGCCGATTCTCATATATACCGGATAAGCACAAAAAATTTCATCAAAATCGGTCAAGCCGTTTCGGAGGAGTACGGGAACGAACATTGTGACACGAGAATTTTTTATATAAGATAATCTATTTTTTTTTGTTAATAAAATTTTATACCCTACTAACTTTTAAATTCGAAATACTTCGCGAAAAAGAAGCGTTTAAGTGGGACTTACCCACGACCTTTACCTTACAGGGGGAATGCTCTTCCATCTGAGCTATTGCGCCACACATGAATCACTTCATCAATTTTTCACAATCTATTTTTGGTGAATTTGAACTCGTCCATCGCCGCAGCACCTCATTTTATCCTCAAAAGACACTCTAGAAACGTGTATTAAATAATAAATAAATAAAATAAATATTCCACAACATTCTACACAACGCTATCTAGACCCATGGTAAGCTTTTATAGCTTGTGTTATACAATCTGGAATGCGGATAAACATAATTATATACTTTTTTTTTGTAAATACATACATATTATACATAGAAACACCCAAACCAATGCAAATAGCCATATTCATGCATACAAATATTTGCACTGAGCGGGAATCGAACCCGCACCTCCTGAATTGCGCGTATAGAGCACATTTTACGTCCAATATATATGTGCCGAGCAATACTTCAAGTAAGGGCTAAGAATAAAATAATAACCGAATATATTCTATCAACAACCGCCTATATTTTACGCAGAATGTACGCCATATTTCACGTACGTCGGAATTATCTAGCAAATAATTTACTACCTTCCGAATATTATTAACTAACACTGAAATGTATATTAATTTGAACGTATTATGGTTGTGTTTAATTGGGCTAGTCATTAACGGATGTCGGCGCCATTTGACGTTGGAATATTTGGCTAAGTATTATTGAACGTGAAATCACGTTCAGAACTCTTTGTTAAGGAATATGGGTATATTCTAGAAAAAAAATCTGGCTTAGTAAACAATTTTTTATACTCAACTAGCTTTTGCCCACGGCTCCGCCCGCGTGGATGTCGGTTATCGCAACCAAACATAACCTATGTCCTTTCTCATGGTCTAATCTAGGTACCCCTATATCAAATTTCATCAAAATCGGTTCAATGGTTTAGGCGTGAAAGCGTAACATACTTACAGACAGAGTTACTTTGGCTAATATTTTCGCATATACTCGTAACATATTAAAATAGTATGGATGGTATTCTACACAATGCCATCTAGACATAATGTGTTATTTATTCTAGAATGCAGATTAACATAGTTAAATCAAATTTTATACATAGAAATATCCAAATCCATGCAGTGTTGAATTCTCCCGAGGAGGGCCAGAACGCAAGGGATCTCTCTCTGGGATCTCACCTCCGGCCTAGCATCACGACCCACAGTTGGCATACGGTTTTAGTCGGTTCGAGTGTCCGACATAACCTCCCCATCCGGCTCGAGCGGGGGAGGCATCCGAGGGGATTTCAGCATGAAAAAAAAGCAATTCTCACTTATACAGTTTTCAAACGATATACGTTTTTTTAAGTATTTCAGGCAGAAATACCTAACAGAACGAGACAGCAAGAGAGAAAGAAAGAGAGAGTAGGTACAAATTGTCGCTACCTCCTACCGTAATTTATACACCTTTAACGATCAAATATCCTCTACCAAAGAAATAGTACCACATACCTTTGCAAAAGATAATTCACAAAGGCACATAAATTACCGGCTTGTTCATAGCCGGGGCTTCGAACCCCGGACCCGTCACCGCGTGAATTGTTGCAAGCTTTATTGCTAAACAGCTTTGAACTGTTGTTTCTTTTATTGAAATACTGAATGCAATATCTAGTATTGAAATTATTCAAAGCTACTTTGTTTCTTTGCGGTTTCTTATTCAGCTTCTTTGTTATTGATAGGATCGCTCATTAATATAGTTTCCGGTAGGTATTTTGATCTCAGGAACGTTACAAAATATCTATACATATAAAATTGCTTGTCCCGACTGACTGACTGATTCATCAACGCAGAGCCTAAACCCCTGGACCTACAAACTTGAAATTTTGACAGCAGATGCATTTTATGATGTAAGCATCCACTAAGAAAGGATTTTTGGAAATTCTGCTTACTAAAGGGGTGAAATAAGGGATGAAAGTTTGTATGTAAGTCCGTCATTTTCAGAGCTAGATGCACTAAATTTCATAAACCTGTGTCTTTTAAGAAATAAATGAACACGTGTATCAGCTTATTTTCAAATTTAATTACTAAGAGGATAAAATAAGTGATAAACGTTTGTATGGAAAGTTCGTTATTTACAAAGTTAGAAGCATGAAACTTCGTACACCTACGTCTTTTGAGAAATGTTTTTGTCGCGGTAACCGACATCCACGCGGGCGAAGCCGCGGGCAAAAACTAATTATCTATGTATATAAAATCGCTTAAAGATCACATTTCTAAATTGTATCTAAATGGCATACTATATTTTCAAATGAACATATTTTACACTTCATGCAAAAATAAATAGCCCACAAATTACGTAATCGTAACCTGGAGTCGCATCGTAATAACCGGCGGTAATCTCCGCACTTGGTCCCATACCGAGACACTCTGATACCCTTAAACAATGGGCGATATATCAAATGTGTCTAATTTATACCGAATTCCGCTTCTGCTGCGAAAATCCGGATTATATACCGGTATTAAGGATTCCGTTTTGTTCTTATTTCTTTGTGGTTTGTTGCAAGGACCTTAATAAGTGGATTTTGAGGTGGGAACGTATGTTTTGTTGTGGTTTTTCTATTGTTAAGTTATGAATGTGCTTCTGGTTGTTTGATTGTTTCGTATACCTGATTGTTTAATGTTTACTTGTGCTGTCTCATATTCAAATAAAAGTACATTTAATACCTATACATATGTGTTTAACATCTAGACACACGTAACCCATTTCAAGGAGTCCTTATGTATAAATAGTGCAAAAGTGTGTGTCATCAAAGTTTAAAAATGATTGTAACATCCTTCATTGGTTCCGATAGTTCGTAAGAATATCGGTAGATGACTCCAAGACTCCTGACTTAAAGACGGATAAGATGGGAAATTTGAATAACATCGGGCGTGTCTCGGTAGTCGAGTTGGTCAAGGGGAATCCCTTGTAAGGGAAAGATCGCGGGTTTGAGTCCCGCCCGAGAAGATTATTTTTCCCTATGTATTCGATTTGTATAGTTAGCATACTTAATGCTGTAAAATTAATTCAATTGATTAAAAAATGTTTGTTGATTAATCACTCCAGGCCGGCTGAGCGGATTTGGATGAGATTTAGCACACTGATTGTAGTCTAAAAATGAATGCATCGTAGTCGTTACTGAAGCAATTTAGCTGGAAATTGAATTTAAATGAAAGGTCTATTCTACAATCCGAATTAGCATTTTTCGTTCTGGAACTATGCCCAATCCACTTCGTTAGTACAAACTGTTTAAATGAATTCAATAATATTGGTAAGCGTATGCAACCCTATTTTTTTGCAAGAAAGTGTATCGCCTGCCAAATTGACGACACAGATACTGCACGGGTCGGTTGGTCAAGTAGCACTACAGTGATTGCAGTCCATTTTCGATGCCCTCGTAGAATAATAGAAGCACACACACAGAATGAAAAAATTGAAGCCGCAAAGAAACGAAGGTCTTAGCGCGAGTTTCACTCTTCTTCATGTCGTGCCATGGTTTAAAGTTTTTTTTTTTTGATAGAATATAGAAGATAGATAGATGAAGATAATGTTGACTAACGGTTAATGGACCAATCAACTGTTGGTAACCGTTTCAGAGTCTGCCAAATTAGATGCTCCATAAGGGTTGCCACACACGGCCCACCGGCCACAAGCACAAAACGCAGCTACCGGCTTGCCTGGTCGTGGCTAGTGACTCGTGTGTGGCGCTCCTGAATATCATACGTTAAATACAAACTTACATACATTTAGCATTAGTGTTTACCTGTCCCGAGAGGGTTAGGAAATTAAAATAAAACCAACTATTATTAGAAAGCACATCCATCAAAACCCACACAGAAGCCTACTGACATTTCGCCCAAACCCTATAAATCCAAGGTTCTTGAATCTTTAATACACCAGAAACGGGTTGCCCAAACTTAAGTACGTAAAACTTTTTGAGGCCCAAGTTGGCAAAGTCGCAAACACATCTGTTCCAAACTGAGTTGAAATTGAAACAGGCACAAAACATGAAGGCAAACTTATGGGCTATTGGCAGAATTGCCCGGCTTGTTTCACCCGATACAAGTTTCTAAGAAGCTGTGAACATTTTTGTCCGATTTGGAACTTAGAAGAGCAATATTGTAACGTGTTACGTCATGTTAAGATGGCGTCTAAAACACATTGTATGTTCTTCTGACAAAAATGAATTTAGAGAAATTCTGAAAAACTGTTTCTGTCAAAATTATCGTAAACACAGCTGAGGCTACAAAATTGAAATATTAACAGTTGCTAATCTTTACTGCCAAACATCTAGGCTTTTTATTCGCCTCAGAAGAGGTACCGGTAAAAAAGTAAGGAATGTTTTCGTACGAAAATAGCACGGACTATTACTGTCTGTTGTACTTTAAAATGGTCAAGATACATCTCCACCCAGAATTTAGGAGAGGTTGCAAATAACCCCAGCGTGGTAAGGCATTGCAGAGGAACCCCCGGACTATTCGGACATTGTCAAGCAACACCGCTTGATTCCCACTAAACCCAAGCCTCTTAAGAAGTACAGTGAAGCTCCTTGGAATATTCCTGCTTAGCTCGTGTGCACTTCCGATCCACGGTCCCCTGGCCATACTCCTGGTGTAGCGTGGGTATCATGTGCCAGGTTCAGATAGCTGCTTTCAATATTTTTCAAAAGAACATTCTCACATACAAACAATGCTTGTCGTGTCAAGAGATATCAAATATGAATACGTGAATAGGTACTGATTAATGATTGAATCCAATAATATAACGATATATCCCTCGAAAAATAAAGGTAAATTCTGAATAGAAATCAAAATAAATATAATTTGTTAATATACTGTGTTCGAAATAGAATTGGGAGCAACATTACAAGGTCTGCTTCATTAGCGATAACGATGCTTGTTCGCAAATATTGTAGCAGATATTTTTGTAACTATTATATAATCCTGCCTACATGCTTTCTGATCTGTTCGCCTGAAATATTGTATTATATTATGAAGGTAAGATGATTTAAAGGTTTATTACCTAATCCAAATTCAAAATAAATAGATATATAAATCTATTATTCAATCAGCCTTTCAATGTCCACTGTTGAATATAGGCCTCTCCCAATGTGCGCTATTGCTCCCGATATTCCACCTTGGGTGTCCAAATAAAGACAATTGAAAGAAAATCTAAAATTTGCTGTTTGGTGTTCCAAAACACAAGTTAGATTGTCTCTTAATCGACTTACTACTACTTTCTGACGATTTGGTTTATCTTAGCTTCTACAGGAACGGCTGCCGTCTGACACCTCAACCTCAAGAAGAAAGCCTACACCAGAGCTTTGTTAGTCAATCAAACGTTACACATTTTGTTCTAACTTCCAATACAGCGGGAAAAATGAAGTGTTCAAGTGGGACTTGAACCCACGACCTTTCCCTTACTTGGAATGCTCTTCCAACTGAGCCACACCCGAATCACTTCAAATTTCCCTTCTCTTTTTATCCGTCTTTATAATACTATACGTCTTTACACGTCTTTATATATAACTTATCTGAAACATAGTCTTCATATGCGCTCATTACTTTTCAATCTACCCCCAAAATAGAAAAACAAAATGTTAGTACAGAGAGCACGTGCGGCCGTCACTCCGCGTCTCAGTTGTGAAGTTGATCTACGACTGTAATGTCGTGTGTAGTGGCACAGAAGCGTATAGTATCTGCTCACGTGCCGGATATCAATCTTTTAAGGCGCTTAAATAAATAGCACGGAAAGTATGTGTGAGAAAATGTTTGTAAGAATAAAAATCTGTAATTTTGTAATTTTTTTTTTGCAATAAACTAGCTCTTAAGAGGATGATTCAGGATGGGATATAACCCTTTCCATTCTAGGAAGAATAATGACGAATTTAAGGACCCGGGACTTTAGGAAGAAGGAAAATTGTTTCTTATTGACGTCAATAATTATATAATTTTACTTGAGCCAAGTTACCACCGCTTCCAAGGCGCTGGTGGAGAAGAAACGGAGAAAAAAACTCCAATGCGGCATTTTTTTAAGATGTCAATTTACAATGACCGATTCTTCCACAGAATTCTTCAATATCTCGTGCTAAACAACAGATATCTTACAGTACCCACAATAACTCACAGTACCATTAACTAAATCAATATCACTTAGTCTCCTTCAGTGAATATAACTAAAGGAATTCCAGCTACTCCGAACTGTAGGTCTACTACGAAGCATCCGCAATTGTGGATCGAAATTTCGGTTCTATGGCACACTTTATCCCCAATTTGGAAGCAAAGACGGTATGTGATACTTGGGCTCAGTTTAAACCCTATCGTACGAAAACAGTAGTTTCTTCATGGTACCCATTGATTTACAGTCAACAAAAGAGATACGGATAAACCTTTATGTACAGTTTTATATGAAGAAATGCGACCGTATCTCCGTTGTCGAATGTACATTGTAAATATGGTACCTAAATTGCTAAATTCTATGTTTCTAGTTCGTGTTTCGTGCTGGTGCGAAGATTCGGATGTATTCATGGTAGCACCTCAGATTTCAGAAACGATAACTTTCTCGAACATTCTAATTGATTAATTCAGATACAATCACGTAATGAAATTAAGCTAGTCTAGGGTTCAAAATTTTAACAAGACCCCCGTTCATCGATTTATGGAGAAATTTAACAATTCACTTTAGATTGGAAAGTTCATAATAGAAATAGAATAGTGAAATAGTTTTCTATAGTTAAGATACATTGTTTCACAAATTATCACATTTATATATATAAAAATCAATGCCACTTTTCGTTGTAATGTTATAACTCAACAACGCCTTTACCGATTTGGCTAATTTTGGTCTTGAATTATTCGTGGAAGTCCAGGGAAGGTTTTTACGGCAAGAAAAATTCGAATAATTGCCGGGAACCGACATCCACGCGGGCGGAGCCGCGGGCAAAAGCTAGTAGTGCATATAAAACAAAGTCGCTGTCGCTGTCTGTCCATCCCTATGTATGCTTAAATCTTTAAAACTACGCAACGGATTTTGAAGCAGGTTTTTTAATAGATAGAGTGATTCTAGAGGAAGTTTTATATGTATAATCCATGCTTAATATAGTAGAGGGTGCAACGGGAACGGGATCAACGCCACGCGGGCGGAAAAAAATTGGCGTTACGAAGTTCGCCGGGTCAGCTAGTATGAAATAAATAGTAGACCGAATTGAAGTGTTGAAAGAGCAGGTAAATTTACTTACCTACATACATAAAATCACGCCTGTTTCCCATAGGGGTAGGCAGAGATCACGGATCTCAATTTGCTACGATCCTGACATACTACTCTCGCTTCATACACTTTCATTACATTCGACATGCATGCTCGTCGGTTTAGGGTACTCCTGACCTGCCCCTTTTCTAAAACTTCCCCGATTTGGTCCAGGTATGTGCGCCTAGGTCTTCCCCTCCTGACGATACCATCCTCACTCGCCTAAATTTAAATTTACTTATCACTCTTATTATATCGCCTTTAGTAAAACTTATCCTGACTATGCAGCAGACAGCACAAAGTTTACATTTTGGAGATCGAGGTTCGCTCAACTATCCCGACTGCAAACAAATCTTACAATTTGGAGCCCGGGGTTCAGTCCCCTGGTCCTCCTTCCTGTTATTTGAAAGTTTCTGGAATAGTTTCCAGCTGACCTTCCTATCCTGCAGTAGACCCTCCTCCGGCAAGAGAGGTGTCGGTACACCAGTTGATCAATTGACTGCTCATTTGGCATGAGCTTACCTGCAAGTCGGTTTACAAGTGAAATTGGCATCAGCTTCCAAGATTGGTCCAGGCAGGGTTCGAAGATCTTGTTGGTACCTCAATCAACGTTAATGTAATGTACCATTTATTTCAGAATTTCTTCCATAAATTTGTTAGTAAATACAACTAATGTTAGTAGGTAATAAAACAATTTAAATAGTTTGGGTGCACCACCCCGAACCGGGGACTGTTTAAGACTTTATTGCATGCAATTATATCCACCGGCCCAGGATCGGGGAGTCCCACCGATCAGCCAACGCTCTAAGAATGGTATTCGGAATGCCGCGGGTACGGCGTAAAAGTGATTGCTTCTTTTGCGCATGATCGCCGAAAAGCTGTCTTCGTTAATGTAAATATAACAGGAGACTACTAAAACTTGACTAAGCACAAAATCTTATTACGACTAGAGAAATATTTATCAAAATTATTAAAATCAATTCATCAAATTCATGACAAAAGACGCGGCCATAAAATTAAATGTACGTTAACGGATTCAAATCGCTTGTTTCCGTTAAATTGAACTGTGTTCACTTTGTTGAAGATTTTCAACTGGTAACTTGTAATTGGATGATTAATTAATACTAAATTCTAAGGGGTTAAGCCGTCGTTTAAAGGATTCCATTGAGAAAACCTTAATTTATGCCAAATATATGCCGTGACATATTGGCGATTTGAACGGAACGCATAGGTTTGGATTAATTGCTTGTAGTGCTCATTTTGCGTTTTGTTTTTTGTACATTTTGCGTTTTGCACATTTTGCTTGTAGTTCACATTTTGCGTTTTGGACATTATGCTCCGAAGGGATATTTATGACTTAAGCTTTACGTTATTCTTAAAATAATTTTGATACTATACCAGAAAAATGCCTACGAGTATATCTTAGCTTTCTATTTAAGAACAAGGTGAGTAGGAGTTTTCAAAACCTCACAGTCTGTGACTACAGAATAAGTACTATTTCACTGAAAATCTTACCTATAAATCCGTCAATAATGAACAAAAACTGATCTTAATTGAAGACTGTTAAGCGTTTGTTAGTATTTTTTATGATTATGCAAGTTCTACTTTTTAATTTTATTTCATACAAATCACAGGTACCCATCACGAACCCATAGTTTTGTTTCATAGGAGCAAACTTGTAGAAGTTTTAAATTTTAGCACAAACACACTAACACAACTTCAAAGGCCACAAATTTTGTGTCACAAACACTAAACTCAGTACAAAGTAACAAATTAGGTCAATGCAGTCAGTTCGTCAAATCGGTGCGCTGTCCGCATCGACCGTGTGTCTCGTAAACTTCGTAACTAAGTTTCGGGCCCGGACACAATGTTGACTGAACTCCGTTTAAGTTGCTAACTCTGATTGGATTCGCCGATGCCGTCGATGTAAATGATAATGCTTGTTACTTAGAATACAAAACTTGATGCAGCAGAAGACCCCAACTGTATTTAAGTACAAATATTTAAAACCTAGACCATTTAGGCAGAGATAAAAAAAAATATTCGTAATACTATATATTATCTGTAATAATAACACACCTCACCTTGAGCCGGTTACACAGAGCGGCTCGGAGAGGAGAGCAAATGTTTATCACGTTGGAAACAGAGTTTTAAACAATTGCAGTAAAGTTTATTTTTGTATGTGCACATTTTTTGACATTAAGAATGCTTGAACGCGCTGCGAGGAGCCGACCGGCTTCGATAGCGTGCTCTTATTCGCTCGCACAGCCGATCGGCTCCTATTGCTAGCTCTTTCTCGCTCGCGTAGCCGATCGGCTCTGCTTGCGTGCGCACCGCGCCGACCGCCATTTTGATAACAACATTGGACGGGACAGTTGTATTGTGTGTTGTAAAAAAAGATGACTGATGTAAAATTAATAACACTTATGTCAAAATATGAGTGTTTATATGATATAACGAAGCCTTCATATAGCGATCGGATAATGAAAGAAAATGCATGGGAGGAAATTAGCAGATCTCTCGGTATAAGTGGTAAGTACTAAGGTTTTATTTTTTACACATACGCCCAGTAACTTACTTACTTCGTTATTCACTAACTTACTTACTCAGTTACGTCTGAATACTCGTGGTTTTACTTACGTATAAATACGAAAGGTGCACTATTTTACGAGCTAAAATTTTCACAGCTGTGCGGGCCAGTGTTGCCAGCCGATATGTATATAGCACGTAAAGAAGACGTCCGTATATGATGGTATATTATGACATATGACATGACATATTATGAAATATATGACAAACATGCCAGACTAAAACAATATAACTTGAATAACCAATTTTTTTTTATTTATTTATTTAACATAATTATTTAACATTTATTTTTCAATAAATTCAAGTTCTTTTTAAAATTTTTATTAAGTTTTTTTTAATCTCAATCTTTAACTTTTATGTATGGAAGAAATTTGGTATGAATTTTAAATAACGTCAGAGGACTGGTTTTTACTTTAAAGTAAAAACCAGTCCTCTGACTGCATGCCCACTTACTCAATCGACCAAAGGAGGGTAATGTTATTGATTTATCATTTCTATTCTTTCCAGCTAAGTTGTGCCAGGAACGTTGGAAGAAACTGCGAGATAACTTCAGAAAAGCCTATTACAACCGAAAAGGCAAGAAAGGCGATGGTGCAACTACGAAATTGATAAAATATCAAAAAGAACTTTCTTTTATAATACCATTTCTTCGCAACCGAAGCCAGATATCTAACAGAACATTATCATCGGATGAGTCGGAGCCTGAAACACCACGACCATCGACATCATATAAACGTTCAGACCATTCTGAAGTTGATTCTCTTTCAAGTGCTTCTGGTTCGAAAAAGAGACCACGTTTAAGCAAAGATGCTACGTTTAGCGAAGTATATCTAGAAGAAAAAATAAATACTGCACCCCCTGACACGGCATTGCGTAATTTCTTTTTGTCTATGTCAGATACAGTCGAAACATTTCCAAAATTAGTCCAAGCACGAATTAAAAGATGCATATTTGATATTGTTAATGAAGCTGAATTAAATTTATATGAAAATAATACAGAATTACGTTATTGATTCATTATTGCACATCTTCATTTATTATTAAACTGACAGCAAAACCCAACGTGCAATGGACGCCTTACTTTCAGTTTGTAATTTGCATGTTTCCATACAGGTAATTTTCTTTTATTAAACTTTTTTATAATAGTATTGTGTTTCAATTTGTATTTCTTCTATTCTTTATTCTATTCTATAATGTAGATACACACACACACACACATCATGTTTGATAAATAGAAAAGGATATTTCTGTACAAAAACGAGCTTAACTCAATTTTGAGATTTCTACCGGCAAACCTAACCACCTAAGGGAAAGACTCCGGGTTCGAGTCCCGCCCGAGAAGATTCTTTTTCCCTACGTATTCGACCAGATGTATTGTATTTTAATCATGGATATTATCGACAAATTCTACAATACAATACATTCTGTTACAGGAAGACCTAAACGTACCCCTATTACAATCAATTAAATTAATTTCTATTCTACAGTTGAGAAGAACTTAACTACAGTTAACTCGAGTTTCACTAAACTCGAGTTAGGTCCTTCTCAACTCGAGTTTTGCCAATTTCAACTAGTTTTAACTCGAGTCAAGATTTTCCACATAATGTCCGTACGGACTCAGAGCCTAAACCGCTGGACCTATAAACTTGAAATTTTGGCAGATGATTTTCACTACTCAAGGGGTAAATAGGTGGCGACTGGTGAACCATTGTATAGGAAATTCGTATAGGATTATTTAACGAATTCATTCCCAGGCAAAACCGGAACGTGTGCTGCTAGTATCTGATAAAATAAACAGAACAAAAAGTTTTACGTAAGTCAAGTTAGACTACAAAATATTTATGGTTCTTTTTAAGCCGCACTTTAATTAAGGAGCTACTTTCGACTTAATCAGGCTGACATCTGATATCAAACACCCCCCTGCTTTGTAACTGTTTTATTACCAGGGTTTTATTATTACTATGGTTTTTGGTGGAGCGCTTATGTGGTTTCTTAATTATTTCCCACATAATTTAATTGTATTTCAATTTTTGTAATTTAAAGAACCGCTTTTATGAACGAATAATGTTTGAATATTGGCGCTCATTTGTTGACCACTTAGTGTTGAAGAAGGCCAATAGAGGCGCTGTGAACTGATCCCGTTCATTTTTTAATCAGTCACTAACTCGCCGCCAGCACCGTAAGGTGTCCTTTTTTGACTCCGCTAACGCATAAAACGGAAGTTTGATTAATTCAACTCCTCGTTTCTTTCTGTGTAATTCTATAAGTTCCTTTGGCCACATTCTCAAGTCAGTATAAGTGAAGTGGATCGGAAGAAAACGACAAATTCAAGAAAGTCACCGGCCGGTCGAAATATACCTACCCACCAACACGTGCCAGGAACCACGCCTGTCTGCAGCTGAATCCTCACGAGGTGGAACACAGGTCAGTGCCGATTTTCTTACGTTTTCATTCATAGAAGCGGTCACATGAGTATTTCCTTTCTTACAACCAAACGCCAGGTCAGAGGTTCTTAAACGCTTTGTGTGCAAACACACCAGTTGGTCAGGACTATTTACACGTCCCACCACAATTTATGGTCCTTACGAGTCGGATAGGCCAGTAAATAACATGTTCACGTAATTATTGGTGAATAATATTTCTTTCCTATTCATTTAATTAAAAGATTCACGTAATTTTGGTGAATTCTTTCCGCCATCTTAGTTTCATTACTTTCTTTCGCTAACAGATTTACGTAAATTATTTGGTAAATTCTGCATTTAAAACGCTAAATCTACGTAATAATTGGTAGATATTTATAATAGTTGGTGATTTACGTATTAATTGGTAAATAATCATCATTCTATTCACATACGCGTAACTTTGTAGGTAGGTACCTATCTAGGTACGTAAGTACATAGTTACATTCTCGCTCCGCTGTGCTACTTGCGCTATTATATAATAAGCCGTAGTACAATTTTCAATAAAAAGTAGGTATATCTAAACTGTCTGTGTTGAATTACTATTATATTATAGTAGGTACCTTACAGATAATCTTCTTGTTATATTTCAATAGGTAGGTCCTACCTATCGTTAATTTGCAAACATGTCGTCAGATCTCGAGACGAAGCTTATTCTGTTGAATCAAAAAAAGGAATTATTGTTTGCACGCATTAATCGTTGGTATAAATCGTCGAAATCAGTTGTGTGTTTTGATATAACGACGCGAGCCAATGAAGATTTTCTGGCTGAGACCGAGAACATCGATGTCGTTCGCGATAAGTTCGAGTCGATTGTAGATCAAATAAATAGCTTAAATTTGTCATTGGAACCCCCTGTGGAGTCCGACTATTCTTGCCTTGACTCATTTGATGAATTGTATTCGAAAATAAAACGCATTAGAAATAAATTATCTATGCTCAAGGTCAAGGAGGTCGCCTCACACGGGTCGATTAATTCAAACGCGTCTGTAGTGAAATTGGAAATGCTTGTTGTTCCGAATTTTGACGGACGCCCTGAAAACTGGAATACATTTTATCAGTCCTTTAAGGCCAATATTCATTCAAACAAACAATTATCTGATTCGCAACGTGTGCAATACCTATTCTCAAAACTAACCAAAGACGCATTAAAGTTCACTGCCGGTATTGTTCCGTCAAGTGATACCTACAGTATAGTGTGGGACGCCTTGGTCAAGAAATACCAAGATAAACGCTCATTAGGTTCATATTATCTTAATAATATATTAGACTTAAAGAATTGTTCACCTAGTGTGAACTCACTTGATTCATTTATAGGTATATATTCCTCCTCTATCGCCGCGCTTAAAGAGTTAGGTATAAATGATTTAACGGACTTCATGTTTCTACAATGTGCCTTGAGGAAAATGGACACTCTAACCATCCAAGCCTTCGAACTTTCTGTTCGAGGTGTCGATATACCTACGACGCAACAGCTGATCGACTTTGTACAAGATTATGCTAAGATGATTGAACGGTCAAGCCCGCGGTCTTCGTCATATGCGAAGTCGTCCACTGCTGGGACGCCACAGTCTAATGATAGGCGTGTACAGCGTAATTCTAAGTCGTTTGTTGTCAGTGTGCCGATTAATAATAAGTCGAATGCGCCCGCCGCAGTTGACGCGTCATGTTGTTTATGTGGCGGCCGCGACCACCGACACCTGTATAACTGCGCTCAGTTTAAAAATATGCAAAATGCAAAGGCTAGATATGAGTTTATTAAATCTAAGCGTGGTTGCGTGAATTGTCTAAGCACATTACATAATCTCCCGCAATGTAAAAGTACGTCAGTTTGTTTCTGTCAGAAAAAACATCATAAATTATTGCATTTTTATAATAATATTAATAATTCGCACTCGCATGCGACGACTGTTGCCGCATCCCCGCCGCCCCAGTGCGACCTTGGTAGTCCCACTCCTGAGTCACCGCTCGCTTCAAGCACTGTGCATTCGTATGCCTCTAGCCATAAGGGTGATATTCTCTTGGCAACCGCTCAGGTGTATGCTCGCCCTAAAGGTAGCACTGGAAATAAATCTGTAGTCAGATGTCTAATTGATAATGGCTCACAGAATAACTTAATAACATTGTCCTGTTGTCGTTTATTAAATTTACCATTAATACCAATGAGTAATTCTGTTGTCAAAGGTGTTGGCTTCACTTCGCACACGATAATAGGCTATGTGTATTTGGACATTGAATCTCGTATTTATGCAGATCATAAGTATACTATACATGCGTTAGTTATGAATAGCCTTACGGATCAATTGCCCTCGCAATTAATTAAGTGTGATAGCGAGTTAAATCTTCGCGATTTACCGCTTGCTGACTTAAGCTGGAACATTCCAGGAAACATTGATATAATATTAGGTGCACAGCTCTTCCCGTATATCTACTTAGGAAATAGAGTCGAGTGTGGCCCCAGTGCCCCTTGTGTACTGTCAACCGCGTTTGGGTATGTACTTATGGGTGATTACCCACGTAAAGTTGTTGTGCCTACAACCGCATCCTTTTCTGCGCTAGCACTAAATGATTTAGTGCAAAATTTTTGGGAACTTGAGGAAGTTCCTGTGAAGCGCCTATTGTCTCCAGAAGAAACCGAGTGCGAGAATATTTTCACATCTACTGTGACTCGCGATGACGTAGGTCGTTATTCTGTTGCGCTGCCGTTCTGCAAGGATCCCTCTGAACTAGGGAACTCGCGCGGCGTCGCTCACCGCCGGTTTTTGTCGCTCGAGCGTAAACTTCGTCAATCACCAACCGTACGCGAAAATTACAATAAGGTTATTCGGGATTGTTTGGATAACGGTTGTCTTGGTCTCGTTGATGACTCTAATTTGTCTATGGATGGTTATTATATACCACATCGCGCAGTGGTTCGACATGACGAACCGATGCCGCGTATTGTGTTAGACGCGAGCGCTAAAACCCACACTTGTCGTTCGCTCAATGATATTTTACATATTGGTCCCAATTTACAGGCAGACCTGTTTTTATTATTATTAAATTTTAGGCTATTTCCTATCGCAATGAACGCTGACATAAATACTCACCGCAAATCGCTTGAGTTTGATGTTGGCAGTCATGTCGCAAAGGTTTTAGGTCTCTCGTGGGAGCCGTGTGGAGATAATTTTTATTTCACATCCACCTTGGTAGATGAGAAGTGCACTAAGAGAAATATACTCTCTATAGTTGCGCGACTATTTGACGTGCTCGGGTTGGTGGCACCTGTGATACTCTACGCCAAGTTGTTAATTAAGGAACTTTGGCTTAGTAAGAGTGATTGGGATGACCCTGCTCCAGAGCATATACGCTCACGCTTTTCCGCTCTCGTTCAAGAATTAAAATTGCTTGACACTTTAAAAATTCCGCGACATATAGGTGTCGAAGTTGATTGCGAATTACGTCTTGTCACATTTTGTGATGCCAGCCTGAATGGCATGGGATGTGTTATTTATGCACATTGTACCTACCCATCTGGCATTCAAACTCGCATTTTGTGTGCGAAATCAAAGGTCACTCCGACAAAGATTACTACGCTTGCTCGATTAGAGTTATGTGCTATTTTGCTTATGTCAAAGTTAATAAGAACTGTACGTGATTCGTATGCATTACGCATTCCCGTTACTGACATTTACGCCTTTTCTGATTCCACGATTGCCTTATCATGGGTTCACTCGTCACCACATCGGTGGTCGATTTTTGTTAGCAACCGGGTCGCTCAGTGTCAAGAAAACTTGAACGCTAAACATTTTTATCACGTCGCCGGAGACATTAATCCGAGTGATTGTCTATCACGCGGTATGCTCCCCTCGCAACTTTTGGCTTATGATTTGTGGTGGAACGGTCCAGCATGGATCCGCGGCCCCCCTGATGAATGGCCTATTAAGTCATTCTCTCCCGCCAACTGTTCTGACTTACCTGAGCATGAGGCAAATGTGTTGAGTGTGACAACAAAACACACAGAGTCGCCATTGTTATGTACATTAGCACAACGTGTTTCTTCTTGGCAGAAACTACTACGCATCATTACATACGTTTTAAAATTCGCACGACTTAAATTTAAGGTCGAACCTCATTCTGTATCAGGATTACATCCTGTCCTTCTCCCTAAACGCGATCGCGTTGTTGATCTAATAATTCAGCATTTTCACGTTGTCAATTGTCATACTGGACCTGGACTCCTCATGTCTATCATAATATATAAAACGCGTACTGGTACTTACAAACGCGCTGTAACCAAATTGTATCCTATCCCAACGCAATAACTTACAACGCTAAATAGAATCTTAAACTTTAATTTTTAACTCAAACTTTAAACATACTTTAGATAGAATATTGTTAGTCTAAGTTGTTATTTTCGCTATGTGTATTATTATGTTATACAAATTCACTATGGGCTCTAATCAGCCAGTGTTCGCTTGTTTGTTTCGTAACGTCTTGCGACGTTCCAAAGCCGGGTGCATGGTGGAGCGCTTATGTGGTTTCTTAATTATTTCCCACATAATTTAATTGTATTTCAATTTTTGTAATTTAAAGAACCGCTTTTATGAACGAATAATGTTTGAATATTGGCGCTCATTTGTTGACCACTTAGTGTTGAAGAAGGCCAATAGAGGCGCTGTGAACTGATCCCGTTCATTTTTTAATCAGTCACTAACTCGCCGCCAGCACCGTAAGGTGTCCTTTTTTGACTCCGCTAACGCATAAAACGGAAGTTTGATTAATTCAACTCCTCGTTTCTTTCTGTGTAATTCTATAAGTTCCTTTGGCCACATTCTCAAGTCAGTATAAGTGAAGTGGATCGGAAGAAAACGACAAATTCAAGAAAGTCACCGGCCGGTCGAAATATACCTACCCACCAACACGTGCCAGGAACCACGCCTGTCTGCAGCTGAATCCTCACGAGGTGGAACACAGGTCAGTGCCGATTTTCTTACGTTTTCATTCATAGAAGCGGTCACATGAGTATTTCCTTTCTTACAACCAAACGCCAGGTCAAAGGTTCTTAAACGCTTTGTGTGCAAACACACCAGTTGGTCAGGACTATTTACACGTCCCACCAGTTTTATTAAACTACTTTCTACTACGGAGCTTTGAAGGTCGTCAACCGTCAAAATTTCAACTGTTAAACAAACACTTTTTCTTGATTGAATTTTACAGCATTAAGTATGCAAACTATACAAATCGAATACATAGGGAAAACCTACAATAATGTACACCAGCCCTGAGTAGAATATAAATCTTATCTCAGACCAATTAAAGCGTTTACTTATAGTAATATTTATTCAATAAATGATTACAGTAACGTTGACTGTTCAAGAAACGAATCTGTTCAATTAATTAATTTTCGAGTGATTATGTAAATAAATGAATAATATTATTCTTAGACGAGCATCTTAAGATCAAAGCGACTAGCTAGCTAGACCATAAACCGTCCTGTGATAAAAAATCTGTGGTAGATTTCATGAACCTTATGGAGAACCAATGATTTCTTTAAATGTCTATTCTATATAAGTTATTCACGTCAAATAAGGTTGAACAAAGACAGATAGGTGCTTTTATGAGTAAGCAATTACAAATATAACGAACATAAAAGCACTGACAAGAGATGAATAGCGTCTCTAAGAAACAATTCACCAAGTTTGCACTTTATTCCCCAATTGCAATAAACCATATTTGACACTGAAATCATAGTAAACAAATTACAAACGACTATTAACAGTTGAAGGTAGTTTGAAATTGAATTCCCGCGTTTTTATAATGGCGTCCGAGCCAGTGCGTTTCGCGCGCTTTTCTTTCATTTTATTAGCCTTTCGAGTACGATTTACGGCCCCACGATAATTGTACAGCAATAAACACTTGCAATACGACCTTAATTAGATTTTAGAGTTCCGTTTTACAATTGAGAAGCCTTTTTATGTGATTCGAAATGATAAATTCAGGCATCCAACTGATTAGTTCATTTTTATGAGAATTTTATTAGTATTAGAGGTACTTGGTTAATCTTTAATTTGATTGAAGTAGGTAATACTCTAAGATTTTACGTCATCGTTTTCTTTACTAGATTAAAGGGGTTTAAGTAGATATGGCGAGACTAAATAGTAAAATTTTATGACGTAATAAATACGAGTAGTGACGTACTTACAACACGTAATTAAGGGAGCACTCTATGGACATATTTTTCACAATTTTACCATTTTTATCGGTAATTTGTGGTTTTATGAGGGTGACTGCAATCTGAGTCTGCACCAGAGCTTTTTCCGCAAATCAGAAAATGTACCGGATTGCTATTTCTCTTACTGTCCGCATGTTAAAAGGGCATAAGTATATAATGCACACATATACTTACATCTATGATTAAGTATTTTATTATATATCTACCCACAATTTAAAATACGTAACATAAAGTTATAAGCAGGTTCATATAACATCAAGAATATTCTGTTGAGAACAGTTGCTTTGCTTTGAATCTAAATCATACGTCTAAAAGAGACCGTGCTCAGCCAAATGCAGCGCGATTTCCGAACGTCTCTTCAAACTGATTCTAAAGTCTCTTTATATTAATATTCGAATGAGATGTTGTATATTTTGAAAATTTTCCTTTATTTTTAAAACACGTAAATTCCTTATTATTAAGCAATAATAATTATGGTCCATAAAATAACACAGGGCACAGTTATTCTGTGTATCAAAGGAAGACAGACATAACTACATAAATCATATTATTTACTACCATAAATGTTTAGAACAAAACTAATGTCGTGATTTCAGTGTGCGGTGGGAATAGGGAAGGACAATGGGCCCAGAGATTAAGAGATGTCACAAGGCAGTCGCTACTAAACAGCCATATAAACCAAACTATAAGACGTAAGAGTAAGTGAACTCTGGACTCCGATGTGAAAACCTCAAACCGGGCACGACGCTAAGATGATGACATAAGTCAATCATTATAACAAAAATACACTATATCGTAAATCTACCCCTTTGGAGATTACATATAAATTTTTGGCCCAATTTAATAGGTGGGGGCGTACCTATTGACGTCAAACGAGTACATTGTTTTGGGCTGAATGTTTACTGTCGTATGGAGAACAGCCCTATGCTGCCTAGGAGCCGGACGGGAAGTGTCGCATTACTTTTGGATAGAGTACCGCTCCATGATGTTCTCCATCCGACAGTAGGTAATTCTATACTTCCCGTGGATGTCGTAAAAGGCGACTAGGAGATAGTTCTTAGTCACCTGTTACGACACCCACGGGGAAGTACCTCGGTGGAGTACTTATGATCATACTAGCATTTGCCCGCGGCTCCGCCCGCGTGGATGTCGGTTATCGCAACCAAACATAGCCTATGTCCTTTCTCATAGTCTAATCTACCCCTATAACAAATTTGATCAAAATCGGTTCAGTGGTTTCGGCGTGAAAGTGTAACATACAGACAGACAGACAGAGTTACTTTCGCATTTATAATATTAGTATGGATTATAATCCACCGGGAACTAGAAATTACAAAAAAAATAATGATAACAAAATATAAAGAACCATTGCAAAACAGTTGCACTTTCCACATAACAAAAAGGGTGCAATAAAAAACATTAGCATATCGTGAATGAACTAAAACTTGAAAGGGTTAAACCCCATAACGTCTGGGGGTTCGAGCATTGTTCTCTCGAATTACGACCATTATGATTTGCAAACTGTAATGTAGTACTGAGAAAAAATGGCGTTGTTTGTTAGGACTGGTAGTGGATTGGTACAATTCAATTAGATTTGGAGTACTGACCGGAGTTAGTATTTGAACCTTTGACCACATACAGTACAAACAAAGTATTCCTAACAAAATGCATCGCATAAATTCTGCGATGTGTGAGGAGGGCCAGACCATAAGGGATGGCCCTGGGTCAGCCGGGGTGCGAGGGATATGTCGGAGACAACCTCACCTCCGGCCTAACACCACGACCCTCGGTCGGCGTGCGGTTTTGGCCGGTCCGACTTAACCTCCCCTTCTATCTCCCGCGGGGGAGGTATCCGTGGGGATTTCCGCACGAACAAATTAGTGAGTGTGCAAATATATATATATAATATAATAATAATACTCCACAACATTCTACACAACGCTATCTAGACCCATGGTAAGCTTTTATAGCTTGTGTTATGGAATCTAGAATGCGGATAAACATACTTATATACTTTTTTTTGTAAATACATACATATTATACATAGAAACACCCAGACCAATGCAAATAGCCATATTCATGCATACAACTGCAACCCTGCCAGCTCACGTGTTTCCTTCTTCCTACAGTCCCGGGTCC